>JAUESI010000026.1:5163166-5174963 GCA_032275145.1 Synergus laeviventris | reverse complement strand
CTAAACTTTGCCACCTTATATCGGAAACCAATTCAAAATTCACAGAGATTTCTTTATTCAATTCAGAACTTATAGCTCGATGGGAAAATAATTGAATTGGGAGTTAAAAAGGAGGTGGAAAATTTATTTGGAAAAGTGAGTGGAAAAAATAGTGAGGAGGTTGGAAAAGCCATTGGAAAAAAGAGTTGGAAACGAGGGTGGGAAAAAGTGATTTCAACTTTTTCTCCTTATTTTTACAAACTGATTTTCATATCATCTTGCCTCGTGAATTTTCCAACCTTTTTTTTTCCCATCTGTTTTCCTAGTTCACTTTTAGACAGCCTTTTTCAACCTTCTCTCTCTCTTTTTAAATAATTTTGATCAAAACCTTTTCCAACCACCCTTTTCTAAACCTCTTTTTGTCATCTATTTTTACCACCAACTTTTCCGAACCACTTCTTTCAAACCTCCAGTTCTAACTCCTTTTTCCTAATTCCTTTTTCAAACAATATCTTCTTCAGTTTTTCCAAAATCATTTTCAACCTTCCTATCTCCTTTTTCACTCTCTTTTTCAAACACTTTTTTAACCTCCTTTTCTTACCTCCTTATCACTCTTCCTCTTTTTCAAACGCCTTTTCCTACCTCCTTTCCTGATATGTTTTTTCAAATTACTATTATAACCCTGTTTCCAACCCCTTTGCCCAAACTATTTTAAGCCTTATTATAGCTCCCAACTACTTTTAATTCCAACTTCTTTCTTACATCTCTTCCCCTTTTTTCTAATCCAATAGGGTTTGAATAGGGTGAGGTAAAAGAGACTTTCTGATATTTATTAAAAAAAATGGAGAGATTAGATTTTCAGCGTATTTTTATGCTTCAAAGAAAATTGTGATTATAATTTGGAACTGGTAGAAGCTAATAGAATTGGCGTGTTTATTCTGTTTCAGGTATGCGGCAAAGTGTTCAACAACGCATCGGCGCTCACGAAGCACAAGCTGACGCACAGTGACGAGCGGAAATACGTCTGCACGATGTGTGGCAAGGCGTTCAAGCGGCAGGACCACTTGTGAGTTGAGCATATGTCTTTAGTAATTAAATTCGTTCACGTGAGAATAATCCTTAACATCTTACTAACGCAAATCCAACGTCAAAGACAATATTGAGTTTTTAATTAACTGCCCTCTCAAATTAAATCCTCTTTCAACTTTACGAATCGCGAGTCCTAATTCCCTTTAAGAAAAAATCACCTTAAGGGTTTTAAACTCAAATTCTCAACCACAAAATTCAATTTCCTCAATCTAGTGACAATATTTGAGCGACATCTGCTATATTTTTTTAAAGGTGGTTTTTATTCCAATCGAGATAGCCTTTCCATATTTGACAAAAATGATAAGATCGCTTGGAAATCGATTCGCACTGGAACCACATCGACTCTTGGAGACTCTGGGCGCCATGACTCGAAGAGTTGGATGTAAGGCAACGAGAGAAAAGCAGGTGGCGAGCTCAGTGAAGCGTACTATGGGGACCAAGGATTCAATTCTTTCCCGGAATGGGAAAAAGAATAAAAGGAAATCAATAGTGTAGCTTGGACGGTCTCTTCCCTCTTGGCTTGCCTGGTTAGACTCGTTGTATTTTCTTCAAAGACTCCAAGACTCTTAATCCCACGTTGGCCAGTAGCTTCTCTTGCTTGGGATTCACTTCCAATTGAGTCCATTCTACCTTGACTCTGTTTCTCTTACCCTCCCAATATTTCATTGAAACTTCGACAAAGAGTCGACCAACGAGCTGACTCGACCGAATGGCATGCAGGACTATTATTTACGCCCTTTCGAACCCACGACACAGAGTTGAGACACCTATGTATGTTATGTCTATTCAAACAAACGGATTCTTTCTTTTTATTTTCACTTTTCCTTTTTGGATTCTTCTTTTATTTTCACTCTTTTTAAATGTATCTCTTTCTCCTTCGGAGCCAACCCTTGCTTTCCCAATAGCAATGGAAATGGACTATGGAGTATTTTTTCCCACTTTTTCACTCTAGTGAGCTCTTCTTTCTATCTACTCGCACTTCAAAGCATAGCCATGAATCATCTGCATTCGATAATGCGCAATAACGAGGAAATCCTTTTCCACTCCTGGCGACGATAAAGCGATCAACAGCAGCGGATGCTGCTCGATAAACATATTTTTTGCTTCAGAACGGTTAATCAACATCAGAGCCAGCCAGGTGCTGATGATGAAAGCCCTGGATTTTATCGTGTTGACATCATAATATGAAGAGAAGTCCAGCTGGGTTCCAATTTAAAAGATTATTTCAAGCTTTTCAGATTTAGGAGATTATTCTTTTAAATGAGGATTATAATCAGTTGCTTGCAATGCAGATTTTTCATCGTTGAAAATCAGATCGTTTTCCATCTCCTTTGCGACAAAATTTTCCAAATTCTTTTTCCGACTACTCATTTTACAATCCGCCCTTTTCCATCTTTTTCTCTACCACATTTCACTACCTACTTTGTAAACTCCCTTTTCCCACCTAATTTCCAACCACCCTTTGCTAAACCTCTTTTTCTCGCCTTTTTTGTCACCCAATTTTCCAACCCACTTTTTGGAAACATAAATTTTCCACCTACGTTTATTTTACTACTTTTCTAAACCCACTTTTCCCACCTATTTTTTCAACCTCCAATTCCTTATCCAACTTAATTTTCCCGCCGTTTTCTTTTCCTTTCTTTAATCGCCTCTTCCGGATACCTTTTTAAGCGCCTTTTTCCTCCTTTTTTCCTAATTAATTTTTGAAGAGGTTAAAAAAGGGTTAAAACAGTGGTTGAAAAAAGAGGTTTGTAAAATGAAGATGGAAAAATATCAGCTTTGCCTCTTTTCTCGAATGGAATTGTTTTCCCAGTAGAAAACCCCTCATTGGGTCAGACATTGAACAGCGAATCATATATATTTCGAGAATAGTTAAGATCTTGAAAAAGGTGGATAAGATTATTAAGTGTCCTTAGAGTAGATTCTTCCTCGAATTTTGCTCATTCTCACAAAATGTTAAGATAGGTATTGTAAAAAGTATTGGCATGATTATCTTAAATTCTTCGTCTATTTTAGAGCAAAGCTGCTTTCTCAGAGGCAATTTGTTTCTAGAAGAAACGTAACGAGGGTTTTCGTCTTCGGGAAAAAGGATTTGCTGCAAGGAAGAAGAATCTTCAGATTTTTTTCCTCATTTTGCTAGAGTCTTCACTGTTTTCCTAACGATAAGAATTCTGTAGAAAAGCTAAGAAATTTTTAAGAAACTTTTCTTAGCATAAAAATGACTGGGAATTTTTCTCTCATCAAAGACAAGCAGAGAGTTCTAATTTTTACTATTTTTTTTTTTCATCTTGATTAAAGTAAAGAAAATTTCAAGTGAGTCTCGCTTGAAGATTATCTATTATTCAGTTTTGACTTTTGACCTTAAATTTGAAATACTGTCTAATTTGTAAACACGTGGAATGGAAAATTCAATCAATAAAAAAGGAATATCCTTAGAAGGAGGATATTTGATATTTTAATGAGTTTGGGATGGAGAGGATGTTTACTAGAGGGTTACTCCTCAGATCGATGAAGTCTGGCTGCATCGGGTGTCTTTCGAGCAACAAGTTGCCAGCCCAATTTCATCAACCCAGGGCCAAGGAAGAAAGTCCCGGTCAGACAAAGCGAGAGGTGGAAAGTCGGTGAGAGTTGGTAACTTCGTCATAATTACATTAATCCTGAAATGGGTTTCGCGGTGAACGACGTCATTAACTAGAACTCGTTGCTGTCTGAGATGGCGAGTTTTGAGATTAAGCGAAGATAAAACAGATCGTAAGTACATACTCCAATCTTGAGTATAGGAAATTCTCAACTATTTCTTCTACGAAATGGAATGCTACTTATGGGATTACAAACTTGATGAAAAAAAATGTTATTCAATTTAATGAAAGCTGGTTAGCGACTAAAAACTCTTTAAATATATATTAGACCGCAGATTCTTTCAAAGTGGAAGACAAGCCGGGATATCGTTTTCAATAAATTGCATTTGCTCCCTCCCTCTTCGAGTATTACAGCTAGTCAATTCGAATGGATTCTCTTAAATCCGCTCTAAAGTTGTGCTAGCCAGGGAAATGGGTTTAATTTGTAAATGCTAATTTACCGAAGTTTTAGCTCACAATCAGATAGTATTGGTACAGACTTAGTCGCCTCGCAAATTATACTTCGATTGCCGAGCAATCGAGAAGATGTGGAATCGAGTACAAAGAAGTTCTAGGGATTCAAACACGAAAGCTTCGGGCCATAGAAAAGCAGAGCTTGGTCTAGAGATTTCAACTTTACGTCTTTCAATTTAAACTCATTTCTGAATGATATTTAAATTCTCAAATTAGTTAAACTTTTCAAAGCGAAATTAATACTGAAAGTAAAAAATGTATTTAAAAGATACGAATTGTGAAAAAAAAATTCTCTACCCACTCCCTTTTCAACCCCTCTTTTCTAAACTCTTTTTCAACTCCCTTACAACCTTCCCACCTTTTACACCTTCCCTCCTTTATATTCCAAATAAATACCTTCTGCAACCTCCTTTTCCTGCCTCATTGTCACTCTCCCCCCTTTGCTAAATCCATTTTCTAATCCCCTATTTCAATCTCCACACACATTTTTCAACCTAATTTTTTACCTCCTTATAACGTTCACTTTTCCGATCCCATTTTCCAGCATTTTTCAACCTTCCTACCCCCTTGTTAGCCTCCTCCTTTTCCAAGGCTTTTCCAACTTTCCAATCTATCTCTAATGGAAATAAATATAAAAAAATATCTTCGAGGTCAGAGACAAAACTCAGGTTGTCCAAAAATTGATGTGGGAGGTTAAAATTGCGCATTTTTGAATTGGAATGACAGCAGTATTATTTTCTATTTATACTCATCAAGGCGATACTTGCCGTACACTCTATCTCGTCTTCAATAATCTTAGTCATATGCAAAACAATAACACCGAATAGAAATTGTTTTTAATGATCTTAATCTCCTTTGAAACTTTGCCCCATCTATTCAACTTTGTCCCTCTTCTCAACTTTCACCCCTCTTTTAAACTCGCTCCGGTTAAGTGCAAACTTATCTCTTTAACCAACCTGATATCGGAAAGTGTCGGGTAAGGTTAGCCAATAGGGAGGGGTGTCAGTTTAGATACTCTCTCCGATATCGAGAGCGCAGGGATTTCCGGATGGAATAGATTCTCGCTAGAGATAGTAGTATATATTCCACGGGACACTGTTTCACTGCAACTAAATCCAGTAATCCTGGAGTGCTCGAATTTCAAAACATTTCTCGTTCCTCGTGGAGCGTAGTGAGAGCTTTTCTCTTAAGCGAATACACGCCTGCTAATCCTTTTTGACCTTCCTGAGTACATGAGAGCCTTTGTATAATGTATAATCCTTTAAATTGATGCCTCCACTTTTTTCTTCCACAGGAACGGTCACATGCTCACGCATCGGAATAAGAAGCCTTACGAGTGCAAGGCAGAAGGATGCGGAAAGTCATACTGTGACGCCAGGAGTTTGAGAAGACACACTGAAAATCACCATGCTGGTAGCAAAGTCAATGAGAGTATTAGTCCTAGTAGCCCTACAACTGGACCCCACACGCCTAATACTCCAACAAGTAATCCGAGCACACCAAGCACACCTGGAGTTCCAACTAGTCAAAATAGCCATGGACATACCGCACTTAAGCAGCTTCTTTCCGCTGAGCCTACGCCATCACAGCAGCACAAGGTCAGCTTTTTAATTACACGGATCTCTTTCCCGACTTTTCCAAATCCTCTTTTTCAACCTTATTTCCCCACATACTTATTCATTCCCATTTTTTGCCAACGATGGGTAAAGGGAGTTTTGTAGTTTTGTGGTGGAAGAAAGAGGTTTAGAAATTAGGAGTTTTATTTACTTAGAGAATTGAAAAAGAAAAAAAGGTGGAAAAAGTGGGTTTAAAAAGAAATAAACTTTGAAAAGAGGGTATGGAAAGATGGGTAGTATAAAGAGGTGGGCAAATGGGGTTTAGAAAAGAAGACGGGAAAAGTATGTGGGAGAAGTGGGTTTGAAAAAATACTTGGGAAAAAGTGGTTGTAAATAAGTATGTTGGGAAAGCAGGTTGAAAAAGGGGGTTTGAAATATTCTCGATAATATTACTGGATTGTAAACTAGAAAATTGTAGAACTCTATCTCTGTTTACTTCTGCAAAGACGCAAAGTCGAATTAAGGTGATTTGTTGATTTAGCGTTGCTGACCAATCTTGATTCTTGTTCTGTTTAAGTTCTGGTAGTTGTAAAGGTTGTTGGCATTGGTTGTTAGGATTAGTGTTAGAGTGTTAGTGCCAGTGTACGCGTACTATCAGAGAGTAATTTGCGTATTTCTCGAGCTGACTATCTGCCTATTTCTCGTCGCTTTTGTCTACAGCCAGCCTGTTCGCCCTTGATGAAGTTCTGACTTTGATTTGTAACTAGAGCACGCTTCGATCAACCGGATTTGACTTGTATCGCCAGGAGAATGAGAGACCAAAGAGATGGTCATCCGATTAATGACTTCCAAGCTCGGTGTTTCAGTTTAAATGAACAGAGATGTTTTTTCTTGAAAACTATACAAGTACAAAGTTAATGAAAGTATCTATTTAAATTGCGAGAATCTATTGAAGCTTTCTTTAAACATTGAAATTGAATATCAGAAAAGCGGAAGGACAAGGTTGATCAGTAACATGAAATCGGAGAGATTGATCAACACCCTTCGTAGCTCACGTCTCTACATTCGGGCGAATGCGTTCATTTGATATACAGCTAATTAGAGATCGAAATCTCGGCGGTGTTCTCGCATTTGGTTGGCTGCCCTCCGGAACTCCGGAAACGTGGACACGTAAAACGAGCCAGTTTCACATCAGTCGATTGCGCATGCACTCGGGTAAAACCTAGAACCATCCTGTATGAATAACCCTGTCCAGGTAACGTGAAATGGAGACCAGGCGAGAGCCAGGGAAATGGAAAGGCTGAGCAGTAAGCCATAACTAAAACGGGGATACTGCCCTATAAATTATATAATATCATCCAGTAGATGGCTAGACACGCAATTTCGATGGCAACTCAGTAATATATTATATTTCTGCCTGTCATATACCCGGTTAGTGACCCCTCTGCCCCTGGGGGGATATCCTGGTCGCAAACGTCCGATGGCTCATAAAACTCGCTGAGGAAAATCTTCGATTTGGAATCCCTAACGCTTTCTCGTTTTGCCTATCCATCATTTTTCTTTAACCCGAAGAGTCGATTTATTGCTTTGCTTTCTTTTTCTTGAATATATTTTCTGAGAATATGTAACTTCTGAAGATCAGTGGAAAAATATTGTTCCAATTCATCTCAAGAGCATCCATGTTGAAATTAATTTCTGTGAAAAAAACGACCAAATACGTACGGCTAACAAGCTTCAAAATGACGTTGAAATTTAGCTGATGCGTGCTTTCCAAATCATATTATCGAGCTCTTCGCCATTTCCCGGAGAGCTGATTATTTCCTAGCAGAAACGTCTGTGTCTGCTCTTTATCCGATTACTCAGGTCAGTCGAGCTTTCGTTGCGATTAATACGAACGCTTGTACTGTTTTTGCGCGTTTCTTTGAATTCTACTTTGTACATGAGAAGCTTTGGGAAAAGCAGCTTAAAGTTGAACACAAATAAGACTCAGTCTATTCTTAATCTGTTAATTTTTTCAAAAATGTCATGCTTCATTTTCATTCTAGAAAGGTCGGAAAAAAGGATTTTGAAGAATATGTTTGAAAAAGCTGTTTCCAAAACCACTTTTTTAAACATCTTTTTCAAAATCCCCTTTTTAACAACCTTTTCTAAACCTGTTTGAAACATTTTTTGGAAAATCTTTTGCAAGCAACTTTTAAGTACCTACCCATCCCTTTTGATTCCCTTTTTTTTCAACCTTTTTTAAACCCTCTTTTCCAAACATATTTTTCCATACTTTTTTAAAAAGCCTTTAGATTAAAGCATAAAAATTTTCTATTGATTTCCGTAGCCTGGCAAACTGAGTTTCAATGGTCTCTGAAGTCTTTAAAAATGGAAAACATAGAAATCGTTAAGGTAATCGGAAATTATAACAGAATTGAATAATAATTTATTCAGAATGCGTGAAAATTGAATAGAGCTCTATGATCGATTGGCTATGGATATTATGCGAAGCGTGACGTACAATTTTGAATGAATTTATCCTTTGTCGAATGTAAACGAAATTCTGGGAAAATTGGGATCCAAGCCAGTTAAAGGGCCTGTGAAGAATAATTTCACTGGCCACCGCTTGCTGCAGTTTCACAATCAGCATCATGGATACCCAGAATGCGGCAGATGTAAATTCGTAATTTCCAGTGCTCCCGTTCGAATGTAAAATTTATCCGTTTTATCGTTGTACGAATTAGTAAACAAATTGCGGTTAAAATTTCAAGAGAGATCAATGAATGAGAGAAAATCGGTTCCCGCTGGTTTTTATAATTACCCATCCTTTGCCCATCATCGTTTAACTAAATTCCGAATTAGTATAATTTGTGTAAATTACAAAGTTCCACTCTCAAGGGTTCAATTGTTTAAAGCATTTGAAATTTTGCAGAATGTGCGGACTCAATGTTTATGCGAGTTATTTTTTTAAATTTGCAGTTATTTGAAATGTAATAAAAAAGCCTGGCCTGATTTAAATTGAAAGCTTCTCCCGGAGAATATTGTTCTTCGAAATGAATTGAATCCAGATACAAAATCTCATTAGCGACTTTTCTATCACTCTTTCAAATGTAAATAACCAGATATTTCCAGGCAAAACAAACCAGTAAAAATCTGTTTTTTTAAATTTAATATTCGTTTGAAAAAACGAGCTTATCCAGAATATAATATTTTTATCAAAGGGTTCTTTTCAAAGGAGTTTTTATTCGAATTACGAATCACAGATGGTATTTTTTTAGAGGAACTTTAAAAGAGATGTGAAACATATCTCTGATAGTAGAGATCCAATTTTTTAAAAAGTAATTAAAATCATATTTTGATATCGCAGATTTTTCGATTAACGTAGAGGATTAGATAAAAGTTAAGGACTAAGAAAAGATCAAATATGGAGTCAGAGGTAGAAGGTAAACCTCTATTTATTTCCTATATGAAACACTAGAGGCAAATAACTCAACAATTTCTCTGAAATAGAAGATCCTTCGAAACTGGAAAGAGCTTAGTCGGTCCCTGAGGGTCTTTAGAGTTTTTGGAAGGACTTCGAGGAAGAGGAAAGCACGTGGAGAAGATCTGAGGAAAGGAAAAGGGAAGATTTAGTTCAGAACAGAAGAGAAAGGCAGACTGGAGTTTCTGAATGAAATGATACGTCTACCTGAATCATCTCTAATCGGATTCACTTCAAAGGGCTCAGAATCAAGTCACTTCCTCTTCCTCGAATGGACATCAATTTTTGTTTCGTGGCGCTCGTAAAGAATTCTACACTTTTTTGCCAATTACTGTAAGCTTCTTCAATTAGTTTAAAATCCTCGGCCATCAAATTGAACCGTTTTAAAGTTCAAAGTTTCTTGATGAATTCTTGGCCTCACAGACCGGTCTCTATATCCACTATCGAACATATTGTTATCGAAAACCTAATTGGTTTTCGATAACCTTATAGAATCCAAAGAAATTTAAAGGGATGTGGCTAAATATTTTTAAGAACTTTTAAGAGATTTAAGGAATTTCTCGAAGGCCTGGAATTGATATTGATATTTTTTTATGTACAACCTAGTGAGTACCAAGCTTTATTTCTTCAAAAGTAAGTGTCTCAAATTCCCTTTGGCTGATGGATTGCATAGTGGAAATTTTAATCAAACGCATTCCATCTTCTGTCCAATGTCTAGAGTCTATACCTGGTATCGACAGGTTGCCTCGGCGATGCTCAGTCGCATTTTGGAATATGATATTGCAGCAAACTCCTTGTCGCTAGAGTCAGCTTCTCGCCAGAGTCAGCCTCTCATCCTCTGACAAAGTATTTTGCGCCGCAGTATGTGAGGAAAAAGAAACGTTAAAAAAAAGAAACAGGATAAGTTCAAAACTTTTCGCAGAACGAGACGACGATGACGTAGACGAGTAGGTCGTTGAGAAGTCGAGTTTCAAGAAGCTTCCGTTTTCTCCACGAACGACACGAGACTCAGGAAAAGTGCCCCCGAACCCTCCTACCCTTCGCGTATCTAACATCAATTTTTTTTCACCTAGAAAATCCGTAGTAATCTCTTCCGATCCTAGAAGCAGATATTTGTTCGCAAACCTTCTTGAGCTCACAACCTTCTCTTGTCGCTCGTATACTTAAAGGCAATTTCCTCTGATCTAGAAAAACTAAGATGTCTTTCCTATTTCATACTTTTTTTTTCAATGCACGAGAGATACGGTTTTATGACAGAAACACAGAAACTATCATTCGTATAGTCTATGGTTTAGTCCTCTATTCACATTTTTCATAGTCTATGCCTCAATGTCAGCCATGTTACATCTCTCTTTTGGCTCTCTTTTAACCAGACTGAATTCGCATTATGGTTTTTTAATAGTAAATTTAAATATTGTTAATAAAGTTAATATATAGTTATTTCCAACATTCGGACGATTGCTCAGGCCATCTGCTGAGGAATCTTGAAACTAACCGAACGTTGCAAGCCGAAAATTACCCGCCGCCATTGCCGTCCATCATCTCATTTCATTAGCTTAAATCAAGTTCCGGAAACACTATCCAAACAAGAATCTCGAGTACAACTTGTCCATCTTAATTTAAAAAGTTTTATGAGACTTAAATTAAAACGGTTTTCCTACTCAGCGGAATGTGGACTTACTTTGTGGATTGAAATGATCTTCGCGACCTTCTTTAATTACATTGTAAAAAAAACTTATGTCGCTCGTCTGCGAGGATTTCTTGGAAAACCCTCTACTCTCTCTATTCCCTCGGAATATAGAAAGAGAAGAGTCCCTTCGATTAGAGTATACTTTCAGTGACCTCCTTTTACCTTCAGTTTCCGAGTTGTATCCAAGCTATCTCGTGTAAACACACAAGCTCAGCCAACGTAATAATTTGCAAACTTTGACTCTCAAGGACTCCAGGTAGTTCTACTTCTAGTTATAGTTTAGCAGTAGCTCTAGTCTCTAGTTTGATCTATATCGAGACTCGGAAGTCAAGTATACTCGAGCAAGTACAGACACCGTCCCGTAAACACACGAGATTCATGTTTCAGGTCCTCTTCGGATCTGTTCAGGACCACATTTTGACCTCGACACTCCTCCTTGAAAGTGTGGATATACGTAATAGGCCTCTCTAAGGCGACTCGAACTATCTATTCGACCCAGTGATAATCACGACTCCTAAATTCAAAAGACTCCGTTTGAACCCACCTTTGAACCAGAAATAGCATCTTGACTCACACAACCTTTGCATTTAGGAATCCTCGACAATCGCATGCTATATTCTTCATCCCAGTTTTCAAACTCCCCTTCAACTATACGTAGACCCAGGATTTCTGGATCAAAGATTTCATCTGCTTGATAATGTGGGCGATCAAAAGGGACAGTACTCTTAATATGTATGGGTGATGATAAACATATATTATAGATCTAACTTTTAAATCGGTAAATTAAACTTTAACCAGCTCCCTGTCGATCTGACAGGGGTTTAATTAACAAATTTTAGAAGCTTTCCGAATATGTTCGATATAACATATGGTAACATTACTTTTTTAAGATAGGAGATGTCATGATATTTGAAGAAGTTTTTAAGAA
>JAUESI010000026.1:5130375-5141960 GCA_032275145.1 Synergus laeviventris | reverse complement strand
AACATTTTAGTAAACAACTTCGCACCATTTGAATTAATAAGAAGCTACTATGAATTAGTAAAATTTAATTAACAGATCTAATAAGTTCAGATCTTGACAAAGGAGCTACGATAATCGTTCAAAGGTTTTTTCTTTTTTCCTCCTTTTTATAATCTATAAAAATTGCTTCAGAACAAAAGTAAACTTCCCAGTCTGAAGATAAACTTCACGAAATGCTTTACGATAGAGGACATATTTATCCTGAGACTATACCTGCCGGACCATGGAAGCATAATTTGGCGTAGTAGGTAACACATAACTCGCTCGCGTATCAGTCTGTCAGATAAGGAATGGCATATTCGGATGGTGTGGTCGCTTCACAACGAGGGACGAGGAGATTTCCGGTTGTGCATGCCGCGGGCGTAGCAGGCAAATGCCATAAAATCATACGGACACGTCCGAACGAGTTTGATTAATTTGAACCGAGTTAACTCCACCGAGGATTGGATAAGGAATGGCTGTGATAAATTTGCCAGGATTGTTCCCAGAGCCGAGCTTTCATGCTTCTGCAATGAGTACCTCAAGATGGGAATCTGCTTCCCGAGCTTTCAAATAAAATATTAAAAAATAAAGAACAGATTGCCTATCCGCGAAACTTTTGCTTTCTTTCGACTTTCAAAACTTGGACTTTCTTCAAATCCGTTTCCCATAGTTTGAGACTTGGATAATTTCTATAGATTCCAAAAAATTAAAAAAATTAAGAATTTTCAGGAGTCCAAAAAGATTTAGGTTTCAATTCTTCCGAGCAACTTTGTCTACAACTTTCTTCAGAAGAGAACTTCGTGCTTTGAAGTGAAATCGAGGGAAGAATCGCGCTTCTCGAAGTGAATATAATGCAATTCGGGCTAAGTAATTGGCAGCCAAAACGCTCAGTAATTACAACCACGTTATTATCGGCGCTTTTAAAAGGGTGACTGAAGGGGAAGTCGATTGCGACAAGATGCGAGAGAGGAGAAGAGAAATTTGAAAAGAGTGAAATGGAGGAAAAGGAGCAAATGAAAGGACATCCTAAACAGTAACAGTAATTCGTTCACTGCGACAAAGAGTCCCTCGAACAATAGGGTCTACTTTTCTCGCTTGCGTCAACTCCATCGTTCCTGTTTTGTTGCCTTTTACTTCGGGCGATCGAGTCAAAAGGAAAAGAGCAGCAATTGTTGTCCCTGCAAATTGATTTGCTTCGCTACATAAGGATGTTTCTTCAACTCCGTTGAAATTGGAAGCGTTTTTAAAAGTACTTTCTCTGTTCTTGCCAATGATACTTTTTTAAACCCTGGTATAAAATTTTTGTCGACTTTTGCATTTTTATAGTGGAATAGAGCAAAACCTTTTTCATTTTGTTCCATACCACACTATCCTCAATTTTGCGTCCGGAACTTATAACAATCGGCGTTGGAGCGTGGAGAATTGCTCGAAATTGAATCCGGAAAATATGCATTTCAATTTTGCAACTTAAGTACAATAGAATTGGAAATGACAAGCCGAGAAATAACCTAATTCAGCCCTTGTTACGAAAACTTGTTCATCACGGATAGCGACGTAACGAACAATTATTTCGCATCTCTCAGGGAGCGCATTCGAAATACAAATTCCAACACCCTTCGCGAATTTGCGTGCACAGCACGAAATTCGATGTAACGTTGTTTGCAACTGGATTCGAGCCACGGTTGCAAGTTGCGGCGAATCCTACAGCCGAAGTGTCGGCTTTAAAATAAACTTTCGCGATATAATTATCGTGATACGCATGTTGCAGTGGCGCCTGTATCGACCCGTTGTGCGAGAGTATAATATACATGTACATATATTTTATATGTTATATGTATACATGGCTATATTTATATGCGTACTCTCTCAATCTGTATTAGTAAGAATTTCACTAAGTATCTATAATAAATTAATAGCCTTACATTTGACTATTGAATTAGTCATTTCTCTAGCTTCTACCAAATGAAATAGTATACTATTACCAAAGTGAATTAGCAAGGTTAACTTACTAATCTATTTAGTAGTTTTACTTATTAATTCATGTACTAAGGATTTACCAATTCATTTAGTTCGACCATTGTTACTAATAGAGTTAGAATAACTTCTTACTAATTTATAGTAAACGACTTGAAACCATTTGAATTTGTGAGAAACTGCTATTAATAAGTGAAATTTAACTAATTCAGATTTCCAGAATATCGGTTCTCCAACGCTATCAAAGACATGAACTAAAATTTTTTCCGTCACTCTTTAACCTAATATTGATTATCTGGAAGAGTGCGACCTACATTTCCATGGAAAAAACGAAAATCCATTTTTATCCAGAGTGGCTAAATTGTCGCATCATTCATTGTCCACAGGTCCGCTCATTTTTTAATAACCTTCTCCATGCAACCATCAATTCAAATTTATGAAGCCTCCTTAATAAAGGTTCGCCACTTTTGAGACCGAACGAGCAGCTTTTTATTGGAAAAGTCGTCCTCATCAGAGTGCTGATTTTATTCTCTTTAGCCTCATTCGGATTGTAGTGCGTGACGTGGGAAAACAGAAAAGGGAAGTTAAGGCGGACATTAATGTTCGAGATCGAGGTTCAAGCACAATGTAACGGCCACATTATTCTCAGCTGGTGCAGTTTCATTTACTGCCGACGGTAAGTTTGCTGATAGGTTGCCTTGGCTGCGGGATATTCATTAAAACCGGCAAACTTTTCCCTTGAACGGGCTTAATTTACAGTCGCGCTTTCGGATCACCCGCCGGCAACTTCTGTCTCACATTTGCTAGATATACAACGTTTAAAGCTCCCAAGACAGCAATAACAGCAGAGCGGAACGGGGCATCAAGTTGTATGATGTATGTTGGTGTGTTTAGGGATGTTTTAAAAGCAAGAAAAAGTGTTCTGGAGTATCGTATTATCTTACTATCATATTAGGGTGTCATTATTAATGTCGAGTGACTTAAGGAGGTTTACCGTTGTTACGAAGTTTAGTTATATTAGTGAAGGTGGACACTTTGAAAATATCATACATTAAACCTCAAACACTGCATAACATGATCTCATGTTATCCTATCCTGCCAATAATGTGTCAAGGCTTTTGTGAGATATTGATACAAATCTACCGACTGTTAGACAAGCCATTAGCCTCGATATGTTGATAGCTCAAGCAGCACATAAATTCCTCCAACACATGGTTCCAAGCTTATGAACAGTAACCCTTATGCTACCCCGACGTTACGAATGTCTCTCACTCGGTAATTACAGCGACCCATAAACATTCGTCTCACGACTCAATCTCGTCGAAGGTAGCGAGCATAACTAGTGGAGCAGATGCTTTCATCGACATGATCTTCTACAAATGTATGTGGTACAAAATAACAATCCTATTGTCATTTGATGGTTACGATCTGTCATAATTAGGGTGATTAATGATCACAAAGTTTCGTAGTGCAAATTAGGCATAAATGCACTCTCAACCTTTACATGTCATCCAATACTTTATCATCATGGAACATTTACAGGAACATTTACGCACACCTTGATTCATCCTGTTTACACAAACATTAACGGCGAATCTTACAATTTCAGTAAATATAATAAGGACTACTGCAGGTTATACGAATATTTACAATTCTATTATTTCCGATTTCCATTGATTATGATTCGCATCGCATATAGGTAATAAAAAACGAAGGAGAGATATTGTCATGTTTTTATATCGGAATTCTCTTCGGGATCGCCGAGTACCAGTATTCCGTATCGTTTATCCGATCTTACTGTTTTCTGAGTCAATAAAAGACGCGACCGGGTAACGGAAACGTGGAAATGAGGGAGCTCACTGTTTGTTTCCATGACTGAAGCAGCTGTGTGATAGCGGGAGAGAGGAAGGAAGAACTGCACCAGCTTTTGTTTTCCATTCGGAGGAAGGAGAGTCATAACTGAATTTCTCGTCTCGATTTTTACGACCCACCCACCCCGGGCTTCCGTGAAGCTCGTTACAGCGCCCCAAGACTTTCTTTGTCTTTAGCTTCCTGAAGGGGAGTCTGCCAAATAGCCGGAAGGTTTTATTGAACCTCGCGAGAAACACGTGCTAACCGATTTACAGGAAAAATCAACCAGTACCACTCTTAACTTGTACCCTAGTACAAGGGATCAGAGGAATGTACGAATCAGTGGAATGTACAAATTAGTGCATTCCGAAATTGATGCAACAGCCCCGAGAAGGTAAAATCCTAACAAAGCCTTAAATTTCTGGTCTTTGAGGTGAACAGAATCCAGTTTCGAATGCAAGATAGCGTCTTCCTAGAGAAACTCAGTAGTTGGTTTTCAAGAGCGGCGAGGGACGCAGCTGCGCAATTAGTACAATTGTCAGACAGAAGACAGTTTGTCTACTCGGCTTCCGGCTCGTCTCTCTTATCTCAACACCCTCGAGGTCTGTGTCTCCTTGCGTGGTAATCAGTAAAGCGTAAATCTACCCAGGGACGGATTTGTTACCGCTCCTACGAAATGTTTCCACCGTCTGCTGCCGACGGTAAAGGACCGTACTTTACGACGAAATTAAAATCTTTCACTTGCTGCTCGCTACGATAAGCGCTAAATTGCACGAAGCTCTTACTATTCTTCTTCTTCTATAACTTTTCCAGGCTCTCAAAAATTTCTTGTAGATTAGTTCAAATGTATCTGAGCTTTCAACTATATATGCCATTGGATCTCCTCTCCTGAAATGTTTTTGTAGGAATTTCCGAATTCGTATGAGAGTTTCCACTGCACAGCTCTCAAGTCCCACCAAAGTAATTTACCGGGCTCAGTAGACTGTAGAACTAAAAGGACTTAGCGTACGACTCAAAGACAATGCAATTATTCGCAATTACTGCATCTATCCGCAGCTCGCAGAATTATATCATTCGGTTGACATTAGTGCGGATCCACCAGAGACCACCACCTTATCTATCTATCCAAACTTCTCTCAAATTTTAAGTTGCCCTAATTCGTTTCAATGCGCTGAATTCATATCAGTTTTGTTCAATGCGGTGACATCAATGCATTTTGTTAAACATTGGGTTTTCCATTCCATCACTTCTATCTCATCGAAATTTGATCTTATTCCCAGAAACGAAATATTTCGAAACTGATATTATTTATGTTGATTCGTGCTTCCAGTTTGCAATCCCATTAAAATATAAATCAGCTTCGGTAAACTTGACTGCGACTTTATTTGATAACGAAGTCTACTTTCAGGTATAATACATTAACGTCTCTCTTCTGGATTTCGTCGACCTTTTCCAGCTCCCTCGGGACGTAAAACTTGCAGGTCCGCAGCCGTGTACTTTGCAAAAACTCGTATTAATTTTTCATCCGATGAGCACAGAATAGGAGAGATTGCTCGTCGGGGAAGGCGATTTTTTCGTCACCAGACTTGTAATCGCGGAAGGGAACTAAAACATTTACATGTAAGTACCTTGAACCGACGAGGATTAAGGGACACGATAGAATTATCGAGATCGATGTATCCTCCCCTGTATACTTCCCAGCTTCCGTTCGCCTCATACTTCACGAACAAGGCGACAACCACCGCGTCTGTGGTGCAGAGCAAGAAGAACACCGCGGGTTCTACGTGGTCGAGCCGAATGTAATTAAGTTTTGCCCAGCAACGCCCGGCCTTCCTTTGTTACATTAGCCAGTCCACCCACCAGGCTCCCAGGGATGCCGGAATATGGTCTGGAAACGAGAGCTCCGTTAATCTTTAACGCAAGAGGATGTCGGGAAAAAACAGCTGGGATAGTAATCGAATTGTCTACATGGAACGGAGGATATCAACTGGAAGGACGCACGATCCTTAAGCCGATTTTTCAGACTCCAATCATGGAAGTTAGGAGTCCCGGGTCTTTATAGTTAGATTTTTATGCTGAGTTGTGTGTTAAGAATTTAAGGCTCTGACTGCTTCTAACTGATGAATTATAATTCGACCACCGATTCAATTTTAAATTTCCCGCTGCTTAAGTAGCGCCCCATCGGCATTTCGTAAAATCCAGTAACTGAAAATGAGGTCTAACAATAATTCGGGTGTATAAATATTAGAGCAAATGATGATTGGATGACATTAATTTAGGTCAAATGATGTCTACACTTCGCAGACAATAAAAATTTCCGTAAATTACACTCGGACCCACGTTATTTCGCGTTTCGCTAATGCCTCTAATCCGATTAGCGTTAATATGAAGTCCTTCGAAATATAAACAAGCTCCACCACTGACCCCTCATTTAAAATATGCGTCTGGCGAAATTTCTGAGAATGCAATAACTCGGGGCGCAGTAACGCGAGGCTCGAGTGTACATTCAAAATTCAATTCGAATCAATACTTTTCTTTTTCTTGTGCGGGTGCCTTATTTTGAAAGAATCTTTTTCTCCTGCAAAAGTGCCAAGTCGCGTATTTCGTTCCTTCGCAGCGCAAAACAAAAGACTAGCCTCCATTGACAAAACTCACAAACCGCATGGCGAATAAATTCCGCTATAGCAGGCAGGAACAGACGTGTCTTTCAAAAGAGGCGGTCATTAACGATTCATGAAAAGGGGAGTGCTCCAAGTCGCGATGTGACGTGAAAGAAAGGTGGGAAAGTCGTTCATCCACTCGAAGCTCCCTATGGTAAATGACGAGTAGCTCGATGAGAGTAGGTACCCGAGAACGTGAGATTACCTTCGCACCAAGCGCTCGGCGAAGAAAAAACGAATGGAAAACAAACGACCCTGATCGTGATATGAAATAGCTCTTGATCCAGTACTCCCTCGTACTCGAGTCATAAGTACGAAGCGGCGCCCCTTTTAAATAATGATAAAGCCAGAGAAAATAGTAGATCGAATACGTTCTATTCATTAAAGGCTCTCGAATCCTCTTAAAATTCCTGGGAATTTCATGTCAACAACATTTAAAATTACTTAAATTTGTAAGAAACCTTTTTAAATCTCTTTAATCACCTCGAAATTTAACGGTAAGATTTAAAATCCCAGAAGCCTTTTATTAGTGTATTTAAATGATAGATGAAGGCATTTAAACTGCTATCGTAGAATTTTAAAGATTTTCCATTGGGTAATTTGTGAAATAAAATTGTATAGAGCAACAGTCCGGTTATTTAATAGCCACACCTCGTGTACCATTCAGAGTTAATAATTATAGCGACCCCGATTGAAAACAAAAATCTTGGTTCGAGCTAAAAGTTGACTGATAGTGAAAAGCCCTTTTTTAATGAAACCAATCATATTTCTCTTAAACCTGCTTCCCTCCCTTGATGAAAGGTTCCTTGGCAGTTGGGCGGGCGCCACTTAAAGCTCTTTCGTATCATGCTTGAGCTGACTAATAAGAGATACTTCTCGAGCTGGAGAAAATAGACGACAAAGGCGGAAGAAGTCGTCGTCCTGCTTCGTTTTTATTTTCTCAAAGAGCATCCAAACTCGCCTCTTCTCTATTTCCACCCTCTCCTGGTCTTCACTCGTTTTATGTTCCTCCACCTTTCGGCTTAACATTCAGAGAAATTACCCCTTGAAACTCGGCGGAAGAAACGAGCGATAATAATATGGCAGTGTAGAACGCGAAATTCCACCTTGAGGAGGAGTCTTCCCGAAGTAGTTGGCACGAGGAGAGACACGAATGGGAAGGAAGGAGTCTGTATGAGATTGTTCTCCACACTCGCATTGTGCAAGGAATGCTGGAACTTCATTGGAGAGAAACTGCCAACTACAGATCGAGAGTCATACACCGTCGTAATTTTCCCTCTTCTTGCCTGTAAGGGACACGTTGTGCTTATATGTAAAGCCTCCAGTTTTCGCACACCATCTTCCACATCGAGACAAAGCAGGAGTCATGTGACTCAGAAATTTCAGCCGAACTGTAAAAGCAATAACGATTCGGAAAATTAATTAGTCATATTCACCATGGTTAAAAGGCTTCAATTCAATGGTTTTCTTATTTAACCCCCTATTGAATTCCGATTTTTCAATACACAGATTTTTTTAAATAGGCGATGGTATACAATTAATTTGAAGATAGTCTCAAAAATTTCGATCCGATTGAAACATGTCTAAAAAGCATGACAAAATTTCTGTCCAATCGGAGTTTTATGATAAAAAAGCATCTAAATTTTGAAGATCGATTGAAAAAAATCCAATTCACTCTAAAGCAACTGTTCAATTTTTTCTTATTTTTGGGGTTTTTGTTATTCTACATGATACACGTATGTTGTTTTGTTGTTTCTTTTCATTATGTTTTGTGAATAGGATTAGTTTTTTTTTTATTATTGTAGGATTTATTCACTTGTTTTCTTTCATGATAGAAGAATTCCGTAATTTACTCCATCGCAATATTATAATTTATTTAGAAACTATATTTAAAGAGATTTCAAATAATCTAAAGGATTTTAAGCGATTTTACCAAAATTTAAGAAATTTTGAAAAATTGTTATGATTTTAAATAATTTCAAGGGATTTCAAAAAAAATGAGAAGAGTCTAAGGATTTTCAAAGAAGTTTGACAGGATCTGAATTTCCAATTTCTAAGGCTTCAAGTGATTTTAAGGAATTACTTGAGATTTCACGAGATTTTTAACATTCTTTTTTTGGCTTTAAAAATAATTAAAACGATATCAAGAGATTTAACAAAAGTTGCAAATGCCCAATAAAAATATTTACGTTGATTATTCCCGGATATTTTTAATAAAAAAACTCAAAGAGAATTTTTTAAATTATATTATTCATTTTCTGCATTGTAGACTCTCTATAAAATGGTTAAAATTTTAAAGATTTAAAGATTTAAAGATTTAAAATTTCCATTTATTGAGATTTCGATTGTTTGTGATTTGTGATTTCGTCAAAAGTTGTTCGAACCCGATTTGACAAGATCAAGAGGAAGTCAGATTGCTGAAAAATTTCCCTTCAAAGCTGCGAGTAAGAAAAAAGATTGCAAAGAGAGGTTCCTCCTTGTCGCAAGTGAAAAGAAGTAAAGGGTAGGCGGAATTGAATCGTCCCGCATCCGGGAGATGGTTTGCTCCTGGATATGACCGGTGACCTGAAAAGATAGTGGTCTGAGAAAAACGCGGATGTGATGGAAGTGCCCGCAATTGGAATGCTAAGAGGGGATGGAGCCGTTTCCTTTAACAGCGGGCACTCCACTTTTATTCCCACCGGTTAAGGACGAGGCAGGACAAAAGATAAACACTGGCTACTCCAGAGTTCTGAAGAACTTGACAAAAGATTCGAATTCGGAGTGGTCAAGACAAACAGAAAAAACAAAACATCAAGGCAAACTTTTTTTTCCAGCAGATCCCTGTCCGATTACTAAAGTAGGATTTATTTCCTTTCCTCGAGATGAAATAGAAACTATACGAAATTCCTTTTTCAAAATTTCTCGCCGGGAGGTGGAGAAACACGAAAAGAAAAGCTAAAGTAGAAACTAAAAATAGCGTAAAAAGAGTAAAAAGACTCTTAGATAAAAGCGAGTTTTGCTTTTCTAGTAATAAAAACAAGAACGTGATCATCGTTCCGCTAATTTTCTGGGCTCAGTTTGCGTTTAATCAGGAGCTCTAGGTTTTTACTTTGGCTTTGTTAATTCCCGAAGCGTGGATCTTTTCAATATCCTGACTGTTGAAAAAGTCTTCATTTCTTTTTCTTATTGTTATCACTTCTTTTTGGATGAAACGAACTGACTGACGATCCTCTTTTGCTCTCTTTATTTTTCAGCAACAACAGCAGCAAGCGCAACAGCAGGTCCAGCAACAGCAGCAGGCGAATTCACCCGGAAGCGGAAATGGGGGGAAAGGCAGCCCCTCCCCTGGGAACTCGTCATCTCCCGGTGCCATCACAGCATCCAGCAAGTCACAGACTGAACCAAAACCGGTTGAGTGCAATCTGTGCCATCGGAAATTCAAAAACATACCGGCACTCAACGGTCACATGAGACTGCATGGTGGCTACTTCAAAAAGGTAAAACCTGTTCATTTTTATTCATATTGATTCAAGTTTAGCGGAAATTTTCAGGGATAAACTTCCGAAAAGGGTCCACCTCTGATTTCCTTGAAACTTCGTATTGTGATGTATCTATTTTGATGCGCTCATTACGAATATGACTGAAAATTGGCAACTAGTCGATTTTAATGGTGAAAATCCGAAAAAAAAACCATTAAAAATCCCTTTACAATGATTTCCCTTTACCATTTCCTATTTTGTAATTACTTGAAATTCTTCAAAATCACTTAAAATCTCCTAAGATCCATTAGAATTACTCAAAGGCCTTCTAAAGTCATTGCAATATCCTGAAATATCTTGAAGTCAAAAGTAGGTGTACATGGTACAACCATCAGTTGAGTTATCAACCTCTCGACTCTAACAGAAACTTTTCTGTAAAGTTTACAGATACAGTTGTAAAATTAATATATTTTATCTGCTAGAATAGCAAATATGTCCAGCAGATTTGAATCTGTAACTTATTGTGAGTGTAGGTGGATCATTTAAAACATTCATGAATTAGTTTGAAGATGAATTACTAAGAGAACTTTATTATTAATTTTAATTTTTAGCCTAGATCTTGAAAAATGTCCCATCTTCAGAAACAGACTTTTCGATTGCACTGAAATGGAATTTCAACTGGCAGATCCTTTCTGGACGTTCGAGAAAACTTAATGAGGTCAGAGTGTCTGAATGCAGCAGTTTAAGTAAAGGTAGAGATCAGCGATTCTCCAGGCAGGCGATTCTGCTAGTTCAACGCTGATTAAAAATGTCTTAACGAAGGGCCAGCGGCAGCACGACGTTTATAGAAAAGTGCTGAAAGGCTTGCCAAGGAAAGTTCTCTCTTTCATTCGATTCGGGAGAGGTAGGGGGAGTTCTTGTTCAGAGGATTGGAAGCACCCTCAGGGTGGTTTGGGGGTGTTGAGAAATCGTGGAGAAACCACCACCTAGTGGTGAAGAGGGGTGGGGGGAGAGGAGACAGGGAAGGCAGAAGCAGAAAGATAAGGCGATGATCGAAAAGAAATGAACCCATTAACAAGCTCTTTCGTTTCCAGGTTCCTCCAATACGAGCTCAACTCACATCCCCTTGTTAAAGTCAACCTCGATGAGAAACACTCGTGCAAACATTGTCTCGAGCTTTTTCAACATTATGTAGATTGAATCCTGCTGAGCTTCAGTTTTCACTACCATCTCGTACGAACATTTGTGTTTTCAAAAGTACTAGAGAATTATTGAAAAGTTCGGATGACCCTTTGCTGCAAATTTCGATTAATGGCTATTCTCCTAGTTTCTCTCCTACTAGAATTAGCCAGAAGCTCGAGGTATTTTCCTCCACGTGCGTTTAATCTGTGTTTAAGGATTCGAGTTCAAGGATCAGAAGTTTCAGACCAGCTGCTACTCGTCTTTTGCCTTTGGGATTTTCGGCTCGAGGTTGGAACTTAAGAGAGGGATTAATTAGGATGCAAGGCTTTTAGGTTTTTTAAGCTACTTATTGTGACATTTTTTGACTATTTTTGTTGTGCTAAAATAGTTTCTTTTTGTCTGACCCCATTTTACAAACCCGATTTTTCCAAACTCT
>JAUESI010000026.1:5107366-5130275 GCA_032275145.1 Synergus laeviventris | reverse complement strand
TTTTATGAATTAAGTTAAAAAAACGGTTTGTGTCTATAAATGATTCATATTTAGTGCGAAACAATTGATAAATCACTGCCAATCCCAATTGTACAAATTTCCTGGATAGTTACTTCATTGCTAAGAGTCACAGTGGCTCGGGTGGTAGTAGGACACGAGCTCCCAATTTCGGGTCTCGGGTTCGATTCCTGAGTCGGTACCAATGGAAAAATCTTCTATGTACTTCTACTGTAGCTCTGAGGGGATAAAGTACAAAGGCCTAATGGCTAAATGCTCTGAACAGTGAAGGTGCTACCCTTGTTAAAAAATACTAACTTAATAAGTACTTCATTGATTCTATGGATTTGAGATGGAATCCAAGTATTTCTCGAAACACGGTACGATTCAAAAAAAAATTATTTTTTTTTTTCAATATATGAATCGACAGTTTTGTGCGGAATTTTAGTACCTTTAATTTAAAAAAAAACATTCAAATCGGTTCAGAAATGACTTCTGAATATCAATTTGTCCACGAAAACTTTGTTTAGCCCGACTGTGTGTACCTGCGTTTAGAATTTTGGACGCACCCATTCGCAATCAATAATTATCTTTGGTTCCAACTTTACGATGTTAGAGTCAGCACATGACGACTGGAGAATTGATGCTTCACATTAAAGGTCCAATCAATATTCATGACGCGGATGCCGCGTCAAAGAGCGAGTTCAATTTGGTACGTGATATATCGAAATTTGACGTAGGAAATTGAGGTTCGCGAGCGATCCCGATTGGGCCTGCTTCGAGCTATTAGTGTTAGACGTCGTACCTATGTGAAGCAGATCCAAATACGCAGGGGGTACATTTGGTTTCCGCCCCATCCGTCGTATATGTACCAGCAACGAGTATCACACACACCAGAGATTCCATCAGCGGATAATCGAATGGTGCCTCAATTAGCTTCGCTTAGTGATTAGCTAACAGGCCGCTTATCTCCAACGTATCAATTTAGCATCCTTCCTTCTAATCTACAACTCGCTGATTCGTCTCCTCATTCCTCGTCCTACGCTCTTCTATCATCTATCATCTTACATCCTAATTTAAATTCTCCTCACAAAAGCCCACAATGTCTTTTAATTAATTAATTGACTTTATTCTTCTAGGATTCCGAAAATAAGAAGAGTGAAAAGAAGGAAGTCGTTGGACCACCCCTTCAAACTGCTTCTGTGAGTGTGAGAGCACTCATCGAGGAGAAAATTATTCAGAAAAGAACCACGGGTAAGTTACAACTAATATGAAGCCTCAAGCCTATTTATGTCTCTCTAGACTAATTTGTTGCCACTCTGCTGCGCGCGGCGGAAGAGAGGGGGTTATCCCCACTATCGTATACTCTCCGTGGCTCGAGGCGCAGACCGCTCAAATGATAGTAATATATTTTTTTTGTTATCAAAAGTAATAAAATTTTAGAAATACAATGTTAGACAATTGAAGATTGGTTTTACTCATGTATGTTACGTATCTCGGTTTAAATTTTTTATTGTAAGTGTTTAATCCTTGCATTCTATATGGCTGATAGTGTGGATCTATAGACTGCCGAACATTGTGATTTATGGGTCGAGTACGCCAGAATATTTCTCGCATTGTCCACGTAGCGATGATAAATCAAAGTAAGGGGAGCGCCGCGAGCGCTTTTGTAACAAAGTGCACGTCGTTAACGATTTATGCGGGAATCCTCTCGTCCTCTTTTTCCTCTTCCTCCCTCCCCCCGCTTTCAAATGCTTTTGGAACTGAAAAGCTACCCAAGATCTTCCAAGAACAACAAATGACAACGAAAGTTGACAAAAACTCCGTAAAAGTCCTTGAGACTTTCGGTATGAAAGAAAAATCTATGCTGACGTATCTCCTGTTTACGAACCATTTAGTGGAAATAACTCGAGTGTCATTGTTGTCACGCTTTTGCTTCAATTTCCGCACGCTCTGCAGAATCAGAAAATTCAATCGGTCGATAAATAATTTTCGTCGAACGTTAAAGTGCTCAGTGGTTCGTACAAGCCAGACGTAGTGCTGACAGTGCTCCCTGTTTGCTAGAAACCAATAAAGATAAAGTGCAACATTTCCTAGATAAAATTCAATTCGGAGGATTTAACAGGCGTTGAAACTAATTTCTAAACTTAAAAATGTATTTCCTAATTTTACTCAACAAACGTCATAATTAGATATTTTTCGCTTTGAAATTAATTGAAACCCTTTAAACTCCACGACAAGTTTTAAAATGTCCTAAAAAAATTTTCTAATCTCTGAATTTAATTCAGTTAAAATCTCTTAAAATTCCTCAAAATTTACATTTTTCTACTCCTGGAATGAAGTTTTTCAATACTCAATATGCGAATCTTGATTTGAAAAAAGGCAATTTGCATCTCGGTAATAGTGATTTGTTTTGCCACAGGGAGGCAAATTGATTGTTGCGGCTATAAATTGGGAGCAGCAACCAATTTTCGTCGAGTTTTTTTTCCCGATGTGATGGCGCTTTATATGATGATCAAAGAAATAGAAATGAGAGAGAATTTTTTTTCAATATAAGGGAATTGGATTATTTGTGGCTTGTTAATCTCGTAGAGTACTAATTAGAAATTGCGGCCGCAAAATTTTAGAGAGAATCATATTGTATTTTTTGCTGTCAAAAAAAAAAAATAAGAAAGAAAGAAAAGCTAAAAATCAGAGCAGGGGATAAAATGGACAACTTCAATGTTTTTCCTCTTCTGGTTTCCTCTCTTCAATTAGCGGGACAATAATCAATGTAGACGGAGGAAATCATAACAGACGGAGAGTGAATTTGTGTTTGATGAAGGATGCGAGTTCGATCGCCACAAAAAGCAATTGATCTTTTGTTCTCGATTCCTCCTGCTTCTACCTCCTCATCCTTCATTTATGATTTTCCCTACACCCTTTGCCTGACTTGTATCTCACCTAACTTCTCGATGATTGAAAAATGAATGAAACAATGCTCGTTAGTTCACGAGTCCGTTCATCCGTGACTTCACTTTTCTCTCATTCGATTGCGCATCGAAGTATTTTTGCAATAAGTCATTGGACTGAAAATTTCAAATCGGACTGGAAAACCCCTCGAATGCGATCATTCACCGTATCCTGTCGATTTAATCAGGCAAAGGCGTCCAGTCGAAACAAAGTGCTCAATTGATGAAAAAGAAGAGCGAAGAATATATAGTATAGTTCCTAAATGCCTCAAAGCACTTCTTTCAGAAGTTCAATTCTAGGGAGGGAGAATTTCAATCCAAATGGGCTGGGATTTATCTCCGGGAATTCATTAAAACCTACTTAGAGATGCAAATTGCTTGAAGAAGTGACAATTATTCCTGCTTGGTTTAAACGTTTTCGTTTAATTTTTTATTCTAAATTTGATTTTCTTTTCAGCATCAGATGCCAATGCAGCTCAAACGAGGTCGAGTGCTGCTGCATTTAACAATCAAGATAATGCGATTTCCCATGTTGGAAAAACTAATTTTGCTGTGCCAGCTCCTCCCCCTTTGGCGAGTGGAGAAAAGACAAGACGTCTTTCTGATGGGGATCATTTTCGGCAACCTAATGTCACGATCACCGGACATGCATCTGTTCAGAAACAACTCCAGGAAGCACAGACTCAAGCTCAGGCTCAAGCTCTTGCCGATTTGATCTTGAAGGTATGGTGTATATTTTTTTTTACTTACTTAATTTTTGGCTTTTTCATCTTTTCATCTTTGGAAATTGGAAATTTTCCATAAAATTTACACAGGATATTAAGTTTTGTTTAATAAATGAAAAATCTTGGAAATATTTTGAACTTTGTTGAAATCTTTAGAAACCTTTAAGAATTTTTTTTCATTTTTTAAACCTATTGAAATCTTGAAACCTGGTACCCATTTTAAAATCGATTGATCAACTCGTTCTAATTATCATAATATCAACAGGGAACGACGAAGATGGCAGTGAAAAGAGCAACATCAGATCCAGGCCAGAGAGTCCAACTCTCCTATCAATCTCCGGTCCAAACACCAAATAACCAGCCTCCGAATCAAAATCAAACTCAGATCCAGCCAGCGGTGACAGAAAGCTTCACAATGACAACTGGTTACTCCGAAGACGGGGGCTACTTTAGCCCCAGTTTGCAGGACGAGGTTTTTCAACAGGTCACGGCTGTACAAGACAGTGTTTTACTCCACGCGACTCAGCTAGATTCAATTCAGGTAAATGGTTTTTCTCAAAAAGTTTGAAATTAAAGAGACCAAGATTAACGATTGCGAAGTTCCTATTCAGTTTCCTTCCTTTCCTAAGTTTCATCCTTAAGATCCTCAATTAAAACCTTTTGCTTCGAACCGAGCCAGCTAAGAAAGGAAAGCAAAGCAGTCCAGGAAAGGAAAAGAAAGTAAAGGCATCTGCATGTTCCTCGCGCATATTAAGACACGATATTCCAGATCCTTTGACACTCAAATTAGCCCTCGTCTCATTATGCATTCCGTGTCGAGCGTTGGAAATGGAAACGTTTTAATTTCAATTAAAGCGCGGGCAGAGCCAGTACTCAGGAATCTAATAAAGGAAATTATTTGAATACTTGGCGTCGTACGACTCCAGCTTTCTCTACGTTTAAAAACCTGGACGCTCCTCCTCTATTCTCTCCCACTCACGGTTTTGATGTCCGTCTCGAATTCCCAGAATTCCAACTTTTGTTTATCCTCAGATTCCCCTTTTAGCGTCGTTGCTTTCCGAAAACTTTGCTATGACTAATTGAGTTCTTGTAGTGTCTTTTCTTTTAAATTGTTTCATTCTAAATATTTAACTAGATTTTCAAATTCCAGTTCCAGGCCGCTGGTCTTATGCAGGAACAGACCTCGAACGAGCAGCTCCAGGACATTGCTCTAGAGGATCGCTTCTCCTCCCAACACACCGTCAACCCAGATCTTCAGGCTCTAGTGAACTCTCCTCTTCCAGATTCCCTCGCCGAATTCAGCACCTACGGAGCTCAATTCACCGAGAGTCCTCACACCTTGCCGACTCAATCGCCCCTACCTTCACCCCTCACGAGACACGACAGCCCCAGCTTCACCTACCCAACTCCACCTGCCAGCCAGGAAGGTCTCTTATCCGGAACTCTTCCTCTTCTAAGTCCTCAAGAAGACCCAGAACCCGTGCGTCCTGTCTCTTCTCCTCTCTCAGCTGCTTTTTACACCACAACCATGTCTTCAGCAGAAGCCGTAGAGGAAGCCCTAAGCGAAGTTCTTCCCGGAGAATCGGAGGCTGACGCAGATCTCTATGGCTCAGGATCTCCAAACCCTCACTCCCCTCTTCCGAGTCCTCCACCTTCATCCGTTTCTTCTCCAGGACCAGGAAATTTTTCCTCGTCAAGCTTCCCTGTCTCCCCTCATCACGCTCTGCAGAACCAGATGATGCCAAACTCCGAAGATCCGCTTCTATCTTCAAGTCCGAAGGACTTTACGGGTCGGAGGAAAGTGGAATTTCAGTCCTACAAACTAATCACTAGTCAGAACCTAATGGACTTTGGAATAGGGAATGGAAGTCTAGCTGGCATCGTCCTAGACAACAACGGAGAACTTAAACTGATCCAGACTGCTGGACTTCAAAAAGCAAACGTCTTTGTTCAGGCGGGATCCTTGAGTCCGGCTCTTGCTTTCAGAAAAGAGATCAGATTAACTGCCCCGAAGATCGAACCGAGTGGTATGAATATGGGAAACTCTGGGTTGGGTGTCCAGAGTCATCAGTTCCAGGGTCAGATTCATCAGCAGGCGATTAACCCAGCGAAGTTTCTGATCCAGACGAACCAGAAGAACTTCAAACATAAACCTGGGAGTTTGCCGATTCCAGTGGAGCAGATTAAGGAAGAACTTGACGAAGATGTTTTTCTAAGTCCGAGTAGTGTTTCAACCGGAAGTCCGGCAAGACACTGTAGAAAGAGGCCGAGATTGGATGGTCAGGGTATGAGCAGCTCGCATTCTTATCCCTCGAGATTAAGAAGAGCTTGCGATCGACATTGGGACAGTAGCTACACTCCACCGCCGATTTTGAATCCTTCTAGACCTGGACCAGGATTGTATGCGAGACTGCACCAATACGAGAGGGACTCGGACTTTAGTTCGGATGACTCGCAGGGAAATGATGGACCACCACCGAGAATTAATATTGGCACGAGGTACCAAGCGACGATACCAGCAGTCGGGTGCGAAGGGGATAAGGGAAGAGGTGTTCCAGAGGCCGATCATCTGCTTTGGGATCCTGGCATAAATGGTCTCGTCACTGATAGTGAATGTAAGTTGACAGGCTCGTCAGCTTGGACCAAATAGAGACAAGAAGTTTAGACGAAGTTCATAATCTGATTATATCAAAAGTTTCCAAATCTAAGGAGAACTTTAATGAACTTTACTTTACATAGATTTATGAAACTTGCATGCAAAGTATACCCAATCTGGAATCGCATTAAGATGGATAATTTTTTTTTCAATCAGAAATTTTATTATTTAAATCTTTCGCAACCATAGAAATTTAATAAAGTCATTTTATTTATTATAATTCCATCGAATTTTCTTCAAACCTATAAAATCTTTTATCCACACTAAAAATTGTTTAAAACCCCTTGCAATCTTCATGATATGTTTTAAAATCTATAAAATCGTCGCATAATTTCAAAACTTTTATCGAAGCAAAATCTAATCCCTACAGTTTAAGAGACGCCTCTAACTTCTGATTTTTCTTTCCTACAGTGGAAATGTATCTGCAATTTGCTTGCTGCGCTTCTGTTCCTGGTGGCGGAAGAAATAAAGAATATGCCCTCCACCTTCTCCACATGTGCAGAGGAAATATTCGCGTAAGTAGATGATTCTACAAATTAAAAAAAATATATCATTGATATTTGTAATCTTCTTAAACTGAATTTAATTAATTAATTAACTTAATTCTTAAGCTATAATTTTTAAAATACTCGAAATTGAAAATTTGCTTTCTGTCTTAGGAGGCGATGTTAAAATTAATGAGACCAACACCGTCGCTACCAGCGGAACATCCTCTTCTTAGTTACGAGTGCCACGAATCCGACCGATGGACGCACCATGAAATGGATGCGTTTTATCAAGGCCTGCTAAAGTACAACAAAGACTTCTCCGGGATTTCGACGGAAGTGGGGAGCAAGTCCACAAAACAATGCGTGCAATTCTACTACCTCTGGAAAAGACTCTGTCCCGAAGAGTATAAAAGACTGCGGGCACGTCATGGAAAGCCAAAGATCAAGACCGAGAGCAAAGATAAGGACTCCAAGGATACCAAGGAGTTACGCGATGCCATCGCTTCCGTTACTGAAATGGACTTCAGCGAAGAAAAGTCTATTCTCCATCGAACTTTGGTAACCACTCCTTTCTTTTTTTTCCTCTCCTAGTTTAAACTAGCTTCCAAGTAACTATCGTTTCAAAATTAGCTTTTAATTCTTCTATCCAGCGCTTAAGGTAGTGGAAACCATTTTCTAATCTTAAAATTCGATCTATTCATTTTACTCAATAAATATTATAATTAAATACTTTTTCTCTCTGTACGCATATTGCCATTTAAAAATAAAATAGCTCTCCAGAGCGAGAAAGTATCTAGTTATAATATTTATTAAGCAAAATGAAGAATTAGAATTTTGCGATTAAAACTTGAATCCAATACCCTAATTCCAGGCCCTAATTTCCCGAATTTTTTACAGTTACAGACAAACGAAAGGGAAAGTTCGGCAACTCTGACAACGAGTGACGGCGAACTAAGGTTATTCGCCTACGATTGTCCCGACGTGAGTTTCAAAATCCGCCTCTGCTTCCATTTAAAAATAATTGTTTCTCCATTAAATGTGTAGTTTAGAGTAAAGATAACATCCGACAAAAAAAATAAAAGACTATTCTGTCGAGACTGAATCTTACTCCGCTGTCGTTTAAGGGCGTTAGGTTCGAGTACTCACCTCAAAATTCAAGTTCTTGATTTTTTTTAAAGAAATATCACAACTGGACAGTTTTTTTTCTGCGCTGTTTTTTTTTAATAAATGAATATTACTACAGATTGAAAAAATGTCTACGTGCAGTATTTGTTAAGTAAAACAAAGAATTCTAATTTTGAGTATACAACTTGAGTTCAACGCCCTTGAAAACCTAAAATAAGACTTATTTTGTAACTAACTCTATACAATGTTACAAATTACAAGTTACAAATTGCAATTTACATATAAACGTAATAAATGTGGCATGTGATTGTGATTTGTCGTCTCTGTCGCTTAATTACTTTTGACTAAGACCGAGCATATTAAAATTTTTTTTGTGCGTTGTGAAGTTGTGTTTAATTAACTCATTGATTGTCTATTGTCTCGTTGACATTGTTTGTTTGTGTTGTTGTTTATTTTGGCTTTGTGTTTTCTTTGTGTTGTCAGAGCTTTAGAGGAAGTGTAACAGTAAAGATGCAGTCCGGGGGCACCCAAACCGCCAAAGTCGGCAAAACTTGCCGCGCCACAGTCAACACCAACTCACAAACTCACACTAGTTCTGAGCAACATCTACCCGTGCCCACCCTACTCCACTACCCCTGCAAGATTTGCGGGAAGTAAGTCTCTAATCTCTAATCTATAAGTCAGCATCCTTTTTTCATCTTTGACGGCGGTAAGCGGCAATCAAGGATAGAAAATTTAATAAGGAAGTGAAATATAAAGTTACTTGCATTTAAACATTTTCAAGTTGTAGGAAAATTAGAATTTTATGTGAAAAGAACATTTGAGGCATTATTCTGCCTGCACAGGTAGCTGAAACACTTCAAATGCACTTCCATATAGTTTCTTGTGACTAGATTTTCACAGAAACATCTTTAAAACTCTGTACACGAATTATTTACAAATAGACAACCTCTAAAGGAGTTGATCACTTGAATATTGAGTATACTTACATCAAATTGCAAGATTTCGAGAGATTTGAAAAGATTTTAAGGGAACCAAAAATAATTTCAGGAATTTCAGATATTGAAAGATTTTATAAATTGTGCGGAATTTTAAAAATTCAAAAGATATTTTAAATTAATTTGAAGGGTTTAAAAAAAAGTTTTTTTTTAGGAAATGTAAAGGTTGTCGTAGAGTTTAAAGGAATTCAAAACAGTTGTAGAAATTTAAAATGATATAAGGATTAAACTGTTAAAGGATATCAAGAAATTTTGTGGAATTATAAGGCATTTCAGAAAGCTTTCAAAGGAATGCAAAAGATTTCGAAGGATTGCAAAAGATTTAAAAAAGATATCAAGAGGTGTTCATAAGTTTTAAAGTATTTTAAAAGATTTCAAGTGTTTTCAAAAGATTTTTTTATGAATTTCCAAATATTTCGTGGAATTTTCTGATACGAAAAGATTTTTTAAATGAACTTTAAAGGATTTCATGGAATTTTAGGAGATACCGACAGATTTTCAGAAATTTAGAGGATATAAAAAAATTTCTTTAAGAAATTTTGAAGGATTTCGTGAAATAAGGGATTCCAAAAAGTTTTCAAGGGAATTCAAAATATTTCAAGAATGATCAACCCCTCGACAGCATCTAATTTTTATTTGGTTTTACATGAATCAATTTCAGTTTAAAATATCAGAGGAAAACGACTGAAGCATTTTCAAACTACAATTATATTACTTTCGTCAAACTTTTTCTCAGTACTTTCTAAGAATCACTAATGCTTGTTACTATTATCCCTTAAAACTGTTGTGTCTGTGCTTTTTCGTACTTAGTTTTAATGTTTATTTGATGTTGTTAACTTTTTTTCCATCCAGTAAATATATTTAGTACTCCAGTATGTAATTAATGTTACTGAAAATTTAACTATTTACTAAAAAAAAAATGCTCTTAAGTTCAAACCTTGAAATTCAATTTCTCCATTTTACTCAATGAATACTAGAAATATATATTTTTCTCAACAGCGGTAATCTTTCTCAAAAGAGAAATCGAATTTTAAGGATAGCGCTTGAGTCTAAATTCTTAATTAATTCATCTAATCAACACAATTAACTTTTTTAGTATCAAATTTAGTATAAAGAATACTTTAATTCTCGATAATATTAAGAATAAAAAGATCCTTCTCAACTTTTTAATAAAATTCCAAATCTGAAAATAAATGTCAAAGACTAGAAAATCAAAAAAACAGTCCTTCGAACATTTTTCAGCAATTTTAAAAAATCAAAGGCAAACCCCGTTTTAAAATCTAAATTAGAATCCTCACAAGAGCACAAAAATCACAGCGATTTAAAAAATGTAATCCAAAAACTTAATCGCTTTCCTTTCTTTTTAACAGAGTTTTCAACAAGGTGAAAAGCAGAAGTGCACACATGAAGTCTCACAGGCCAATGCCCTCTCCCGATTCAACGGGTCAGGAATCTAAGAGGCCGTCAGCTCAGCATCAGCAAAATACTCAAAACTCACAGAGTCTGCAGCAGAACTTGCAGCAGACCCACGGCAGTTCCTTGCCCCAGGATTACAGTAGCTGCGAGAGCAGCGTTCCGAATTCAACTCATTTATGGCACAACCCCACGAGACTCAGGCCACCGTAGGCGGAGATTCCAGGCACAATGGAACTTAAGTTACCTTTAAAACAGGCTGTAATGATAAAGTAGAAACGTCATCTGAGCGAGATTTTGTAAACCGCGGTCGCGTTTTCTACCCCCAGGTGGGAAAAACCTACCTAAATCCTGTGCCAAACTACAAAACTGATCCACGAAAAAGACACGTACCTTGAAGAGAACAAAAAAAAACAAATAAAATAAATAAGTATAATACACAATAAGATGATAAATGAGAATATAAAAAAGCAGAAAGGGAGAGCGCAGAGACTCTGTTCGGCGCGAAAACAGGGTATTCAAAGGAAAGGCGTTCTGGTCAAGGCGAAAGTGAAAATTCGATGTCGGAAAGATATCGAAATTTTCGAAGCTTCGAGATTACTTTGAGGCTCAAATGGCCTAAAAGGAGCGAGAAGATCAAAAGAAAGGAGCCAAGCTTATTCAGCATGATTATTGTTCAATCGCGCATTTTGTATCAATCTAGCATGTGTGATGTGAAATCTTATCAGACTGTGCCACAAGACATTATTACTCTGTTACCTGTTGCGTCTTTCTGGTACTTTGGACTTTTAGTTATTCTTACTCTTCTGTACTTCTTCCTTTCGAAAACTAGTGAGCCCTTTTCAAAAACCTACACCTTTCGAATTCGAGTCGCTCTTGGCAAAAATTCACATACTGGCTTCCTATTTTTATTTGGAAATGGAAACTGATTTTTGATGGCGTAACCCGGAAGTTTCGATATTTAGGATTCAAAACAATTTTTGTGAAATGATTTTGAAAATGTTTAAAATTGTTCCAAATGCGAGTTTAGAAAACAATAAATTCAAAATATTACCGTTTTTTAATTAGAAAAGTTAATTGAAAAAAAAACAAAAACACTTTAAAGTATTCGAAACTTTATTTTATTTTTAAATCACTAGGGTTCAAAATTGTAACGGTTCAAAATTCGAATTATAATTTTAAAAATTCGAACAGAAGAAAATCGATACGCCTAAAATTTCTCGTTAATCCTATTTAAAAAATACCTAAATGAGAATTTTTGCCAGCAGTAGCAAATCGTCGAGAATGAACTCGTCGAAAATCCAATGAAAGAAATGAAAAGCCCAGGAGAGAGAGGGGGGGGAGATAGCATTAGCTGTGAAAAAAAGGGCTCTAAGAACTTTTCCCTGATTGGTGTATGTTTAATCGAATCGAGTTGCTCCTAGTTTTGGTGCTTGTTGCACGTTTATCTGAAATATACGTTACTTAGTTGAATATTTCTAGCTAGTTAGTAGAGCGGCGAAGAAATTTGTTGTGGTCGTCTCAAGTTTTATTACCTCTATTACATCTGTCGATATTTCATGAAATCGAAATATGTATATGTGCATAGATAAATGGATGTATTTTAAAATTATGTATATCTTAGGCGGTGAGTTTTCTAAGAAACACGCAAGATACGTTGTTCAAGTTTCACGGACGAATCGACTTTGTCGAAGCGAGTTAGATAATTCTGAATATTACTCGGTTTAAAAAACTTATTATTCAAATCATTACGTGTACATAATACGTGTACATGCCTGTACATATATACGTGAATGTCTATACGTACGACTAAAGTGGATTTTAATGCTAATTAGATAGAAAATAGGTTGTTGTAGGAGGGATCTATATATATATATATATATAGATATATATATAGATATATATATATGTATATATATAAATATATTTATTAATAGGTAGATTATACACTTTGCTTGGTTTTTCTATCTTACTAGGGCCTACGTGGTGAGACTCTTGCAAAGCAATGATTCGCTTTTCTTCAAATCTCTAAACTAATTTTTTCTCTCTATTTTTTCTACCACTTTCCTTTTTTCGGTTACGAATTCGGAGAGAATTTCTAAAGCAGGGAGAATTTCAAATCGCGTTTGAGTTGACAATCAATTTTTGACAACAGAATTTCAACGGGAAATTTAAAGAAAAAGATAAATTTAAGAGAATCGGAAAGGCTCAATAAATTCTAATGTGTGACGTATGGATATCAAGTTTTGTTGAAGGAAACTCTAAATTGTTGTTCAAGAGGTTTGCCAATCGTAGACACTGCGTAATTTTACCATGAGGATATTGTTATTCATTGTTACTGCTCTCCTTTTTATCGACTTTTGCCATTGAAATAAATCACGCTATACATTTTAACTTTATAACATTTTCTCGACTTGAAAGGAAGGCGAGTGACAGAAGGACTTTTGAAAAAAACGCACCATCTCTCGGTGACTCTTTTTATTATTGTCCTTTTGATAATTTGGAACCTCGAGAATCGAAAAACAATCGAACGTCGATGATTTCTGATAATCTGCTTTAATTTCGAATATTTAAATATATATAGAGGTAGGGTCTTAAGTCTTAAACTTTCTCTTCTTTATCCAAAAAGTAGAGCAAAATCTAAAGCAACCTGAAAATCAAATGGTCCGGCCACATGATATATACCTATTCTTCTTTTAGCGGTTCACAACCAGTTTTCGTCGCGTTATTATAACAATTTTTATGCAACAGTATCGATAAAATTGAATTTTTGAATAAATATTTTGAAAAATAACGTTCCGAAGATTGGCGAGAACCTTTTTTTAAAAAACCTGACGTGAGAATCGACGAAGTCACCAGCAGTCTCAAACAGTCTCCAGCGCTACAGACACCCTATAATATAGCAATCTGTAATAATACTACAATTAAGAATCTACGGAGGATTTCGAGTCTTAATATTAGTTTGTTTTTAGAGATTAATAGAACTTGTTATACTAATTCCGGGGGAGTCTCGGAGTAGGTCAAATGCAACAAAATTAGCAGACATATCATTTAAGACAATACACTTGTTACGGAAACTAAGTTTCTACTGATATAATAATTATATTATCATATGTAAACTAATTCTTAAACTCTCTTAACTATATAGATAGCTCTAGTAAATACGTTCTCTTCAAATCCAGAATGCATCAAACGCTCGATTAAAATCAACTCTAATCTCGCCAATGACTGAATTATCCTCGATTTTTTCGTCAAGGACCCACGACGCCGGTGCGGAGATTTTTCGGTGTTCATACAAGACAAAATTGTTTTAAAAATGCACTCTGGATTCGCAGCGACTGCGCGTAATGTCGAGCGCTGGAGGCTGTCGAGAATTGAAAAAAGTAATATTGTGGAAAAGAATTGAAAACGAAGCAATGAAACTGTAACGAAGACACGCATGAATTGTACAAACGAGTCCCTCCACGTCACAAGAAATTATGATACATATATAAATATATATATGGAGAATATATATATATTATATATTTAAACAAAACGATAAATATGTGATATAATTAAATGGTATGTGGTTTATGGTATTACGTATTTGTACATAGGCGGACCCGTGCCATGAACTAGTGAGTTGTACCGATATTTTACTGCCATTGAATGAAAAATGTTTTAATTTATCGCAGAATTTGCTTACTAATTTATAATATTTTCTAGTTTTTCTTGTTTCCCTTTTTTTTCGTCACCGGTGATTGAGATTGTAAATCGAGAAGCTCTGGAACTTATAATCGTCATGATATATTGGTACAACTCTATAAAGAAAGTGTAACGTGGTTATACACCTGAGGAATGTGCTCAAAATACTGTATTAAAGAGAAAAAAGTCTACTAAAGGAATCATCAACGTTTATGCAAAATTACTCTTAACGAATGGAAAAAAAGAATTGTTATGAATTATTCATATTGTAATACTATCATCCTCTTACCTAGTACCTACTTTAATGTCTATCTCTCTACACCAGCATGACTCTTTATACTCTTCTATTCGATGTTACGCGATTCTCTATTCACTTTTACTACTAAAAGTATTGTTAATAGCGATTTCGATATTCTCACTCCTTGCCAGCTTTTGATCAGCTAGTCAGTCTCAATCATATTCTAACAAAATATGTAATCTATTAACTCTAATTCAAACATATTATTTGAAATATTTTTTAAATTGAAACTTACTCACGATGAAATATCTCGCCTAGAAATATCTCCCCTAGAATATCGAACCTCGTACAAAACTCGAAATTTTAAACTCCAAAGCGTAGAGCTATTTTTCGCTACAGGCATGATAGATTCTCTTTCTAAAGCCTTTTTTTAGTCGGTAAAGTTACACCCAGTCAAACGCCACTTTGCCGACCGAAACCCTTTAAAAAGTGACCCTTCATACCTCGGAGAAAAAATATCGTGTGCGGCATACGTGTAAACTGTTCTTATCTCGAATGATTTTTGTCTCACCTCGAGGTACTGAGCAGAGTTTCCTGTTTCAGTCATCGATTTACAATTGGTTTTAGTAAACAATATTTGTTTAAAACCACTAAAAAGCGTTATAAACAATTTCGTTTTGAATATTTATAATGATAAAACCAACTGAACTTTAATCAGAAGACTTCCGCACCTGTCTGCTCAATTAGGTTTTACCACTAAAGTATTCCTACTACTTACGCTAGATACCTACTCCTAATTAAATATCTAATTACCTTGCTCAAATTCTGGTCTAGATACTAATCTTTCCTAAAGATTAAATTAAATTAAATCGCTCAAAAATTGATGCCATAAGCATGGTCAATCTGGACAATACAGCGACTTAGGATTTTGTTACTACATTCTGATCAGGAGCTGGCTTCGAGTTTCGCTATGACTTAAAGTTAAGATCCACCTTGGTCGAGCCTTGCAGTCTATTCTCAGGATTGGCCTAAATTAATTCTGCCTCTAGTCGACTCATACCTAATTGAAACTTGATTTTAATTTACTCTCTTCGAAAGACCTAAGCTCAGCAGATTGTCTTCTAATTTTCCTGAAAGCAGACTGTGAGGCTCGATTCCACTCGAACAGTCAATTTCAAGATGTGGTAGAGTTGCCGGGCCTACCTCGAAGCGAGGAGTTCTATTTCAACGATTTTGTCAACGACTATGGAGGCCACCAAACCCCAGAGCCACTCGACCACATCGGGTCCGATTTTTCCCTACACTTCAACAACCTCAGTAGGACAGGGCCTTAGGGGAATTAAAAAAGCAAACATAATTTAAACCGTGTTCTCGCTTTCCGGCCGAAATGGGTAGGCGATCCGGAAACGCGAGCGACCGCACATCAGTATTATGTTAAAGCGATACTTATACATTGTATTAGTGAGTATATTATACTATATTTGGTATACATACCACTTTATTTAATATATACATATTGACTATGGATGCGATATTATGATTATGATTAATAATAGCGAAGGATAAGAGTATAATATATAACTGCGTATGTGTACAGAGAATAAACTCCGGCAGCCAACTGCGACAGTAAATTTTGCTCGCGAATTCTGGTCGCAAATTCTGATTGCGAATTGCAAAGACAGCAGAAAAGGATATTAATCGCTACATAATCTCGATGTTGTTCAGAAATAAGTTACGCGTTCCTGGTCCGTGAAAGTTGATAGGCTTTCGTTTTCGAGAAGTCACCCGCGCACTCGTCCTAATTTCGCTAAACGAAAAGCTGGTACAAATCTGATTCACACGAGGCAAAATATAAGCAAACGAGAGGTCTGAATCCCACTTCACTAGTCGATCAATATAAGATTAATGTCAATAAGCAGACGGCGGATTTGCTTTCTAGATTCTTCCCTTCTCGATGAGCACCACTGCTTATAGGCGTGGCAATGGCGTAGCAGGGACAAATTTGTAGCTCCTATTCGTTGGCGACTCTTCGCAAGGCAGTGGTTCTCGTCTGAAATTGGAGGCAATAGTCAGAAGTCCGCCCTTTGTAACTAACGCTGGCTACTTAAACTGAGAGATAAAAAAAAAGCAGAGCGACTCTCGTTAACTTTGATCTCTTTTCAATTTTCGATCTTTTTCTTTAAAGCAATATTCCTGAATATACTAGACAATTTTTTACTAAACGAGGGTCGCTTTGTCAAGAGGAATACCATTTAAAAGCGAAGCACTAAGAAAAGGAAAATGGTTTTAATACTCAGATCTAATAAACAATCTAACGTCGTTTATAAATGAATAAATATACGATAAATACTGAATATATAAAGAATATATTATTATATATTATTACGACATTGCATAAATAGTATATATGTACGATGATATCTAACTATTTTCTTCTATGGATATTGTGAATGACTGATGCGTATTATTTTCATCGACTTTCGAGACGCTTTGCCACCACTGGAAGAAATCCAAACGATAAAGTTTTACTTCATGAAAATGAAGTAAAAAAGGAAAATTCGAGAAAGGTGGTGACATTGTGTCAAAACACTAGCTATCTCAACACCGAGCTATACCAAAAGAAGTGAATAAAAAAAATATGATGTGTAAGCCAAGTGCCTTGTGTTCTGGTAACTAATCGTTGACTTTTAACTACGATATTTAAAAAGGAAAAATGGAGAAGAGAAAATGCCACGAAAGAATAAAGCTTGCCAAAAAAAAGTAAAATCAGCGGGAAAACAGAAGGGAATCAGATTCTTGGGTAGAGGTTCAATGAATTTTACAATAACGAATGCAAAAAAAACAAAATTAATTTCTATGTGTTTTTTATTTGGCAAATACGATTAGTTCGAAATTTCATCCTTGAAAACTCTACCCATTGGATCGCGAAAATCAAACAGTAAGTCATCGGAAATTCCTTGAGTTGTGTGAATTTAAATAACGTCGTGCTGTTCTGGATATTTCCAGCCTCTCTTCTCTTGATGTGCCAAATCTAAAAAGAGGCGATTAGGAAGCAAAACTCCCAAATTTGCACTGCCCAAAAAGACAAGAAACACTGAGTTGAGTCTAAGATGGAATTCGATTTGTGATTGAGTGAAATTAATGATTGAACTTAGGATATAACAAGTAGTTTCCGCTGACTTAATTCCTATTCAACAGAAGTGAGTTCTCAATGGGAACCAGATAAAGTAATATTAGGTGGGACTTAAAATCAGAACTTCTCACTGCAGAAAGAAGTATTTCACATTTTAACTACAACTTGTGAAATATTGTTTACTGCGTCGCGAAATCCCCTTGCTGTCTTTTATTTCAGAGCAGGAATTGTTTGGTGTTGTGATAAACAAAGCGGATAGATAAGTGAGCTAGAATGAGAATTTAAGAAAGGTGATGAATGTGCTTTTCTAATGGATCTACATGATTATTATTATCTTCTAACTATTAATTATAATATCTAGCCATCTTTAAAAGGAATTGATGTACATAATTAGGATTCGGTAGATAGAAAAGCGTGGGGATGAAAGGGAAGCTTTATCCAAGGCTGAAAAGAAAATGTTCGTCAAAGTGGCAAAGTTGATATCTCTATTGAAAAATGGATTAGGAAATGATCGTTTTCAGGTTTCTCGACGCTGCTACTTTTTTAACAACAATCTTTCTTTTCACTGGATATCCCTGAAAGACCGTGGAGGTGTAAAAAAAGAGGAGCACGTCAGAATCGTCGGGCGCGATTTAAATGTATGAAAGTGACCCTAAGCAGACAATCCTTTGTAGCTAAACCGTTGTGTGTCTCCAAGTTTGAATGTTTTCGGAAAGTACTAACCTGTAAGCAACTTGGATTCCCGTTTTTGTCCCGCCATTGTTATTTTCTCGTCATATATTAAGAATACTGTTGCTCATTTGTGGCAGCAGACGCGAGAAAAATGATCTAGATCATTGTTTTGTACGCTTCGGCTATTTTACTTATTACGATTTGACATATGATTATTACGATTTGGTTACGATTTAGGTACGACTTCGTGTTTTAGCTGCACAAGAAAGAAAAAGTTCGCCTCTGTTGCCACCATTGCATCGTTATTGCATTGTTAAAGATGTCCTTCCTACGTAACGTGATTTCCATAAGTCATAAGCAGATTTGGTGCCATCATAGATAAGCACTCATAAAACTCACTTTTCAACTGTTGTGACTAGAAGTGATATTCTAATTTATGTCGAAGGGATGACGTTTGTATGGCTTGCCACGAATCAACCAGCGTACAACAAATCTAGTTTTACTGTACCTTAAGTGTGATTTTACTATTTAATTCATTAATTATACTGGTTATGATGTAAACGAATAACTATATCATTATTCCAACTACCGAGTGAATATTGCCAAGCTCAACCTCTCAAATCAAAAGAATCTCTGCAGACAATTAAAATCTCAAGAGAAAATTTGATTTACTGCTTTGAAAACTTCAAATGTGAGAATCATCTAGAATAAACTCTGTGCCAAAAAGATCTGACTCAGTAATCAAATCCTGCAATTAATCTCTCTTGATGCGAGACACGATAAACAAATAAAGAGTGAGTGATTAAATACATTTTTCGACTTCATTGCACAAAAGATCAACTACTAGCGTTCGATTTTTAACTTTATAATTAACTTTAGAATTCTGATGTGAAAAGTCTGCCACAGTCTTTGCATAAACATTTTTATCTTCTCTACTCCCTTCATAAATAAAAATTCCCCAATCAACGCTTAATATCGTTTTAAGATTGTAAAAAAAACAATATGGCTGAAGCTCTGAATCAAAACGATCTAGAAAAATTAAAATGAAAACCGAATAACAAAATCGGTGTCTACGTAAATACATTTAAGACCCTAAACAGTATTAAGGAACTCATACATTTTTATAATCAAAATATGACACTCCCGGAAAGAACATAAAAATCGAAAGTTAGAACTTTTCAATCTAGGGCTGGACAGCATTTTCTCCCAAAACCTAACTGTACATTCCCTGTGTAAATATGTACTTAGTATTAAAAAGCTATAGATATTTTTGTGTGGCTGTCAAATCGTATTATTTATATTCGTGTTGATTTGTAGATTACCCAGCAGCAAAAAAGGGAAGACATTTTTAAGAGAAAAAATTTTAAAATTATAACACGGTGTATCATAATAATTATCATAGAGAATCGATGTTAATTGTTCGATGTTAATATCAGGAAGTGTGTTTACCTCTATGCTATTCGCATGCAGCTTTTTCAAAAATCATGATAAGTATTTAATGTCCAGCCCTATTCTGACTATAATCAAATTTCTCAAACTTTTTAACTTATTTTTTCACTCGCGAAACGCCTAGTCTGTCCCAGTCGAATTTCCACTGTTACCACCATCGAATTATGACTGAACAATTGAGTTTTAACAGATTTTAGATTAGGAAAACCTCTCTGCCAGGTGGCGACAATTTTGGCGCGAAAATTCAAATTTAAAAAGCTTCTCATGTTTTCTGTTGCATCATTTTTCTCGTTTAATATTAGTTTTCCAAGGAAAATTCGTTTTACATTTGAAATTTCACGCCAGTTATTTCTGCTCTGTTATCTCTCATAACACAGAGACTATTTTGATAAACGTTCGGACCTTTTGTTTCTGAATTAAAGATTAAAAAAAAGAAAACGTAAAAATACAACGTAGGACGTCTGACATATCAAGAAACGGGATTCTTATGAAACAAGAAACTGCAGTAAACCCCTTCCGCTCAATACGGATAATAAAAAAGACCTTTTGGAAAGTTTTAACGGTTTTATCCAGGAAGATAGTAGAAAACTCGAAGTGTAGAGAAATAGTGAGGAACTAGAGCTTTGAGCAAATGTACTAATCTGAAAATGTACTGAAATCAAATTATCGTCTTATCGTCGTTGTAGAGAAAAGTACTGAACCGATTCCTTTGTTCGAGGATCATCAATATCTCGATTCTGAAAGATATTGAGACCAGCGATAACGTTCCTTTGGACGCCATCTTGGAACGACATCTCCCACCTCCGATTTTCAAAGTCCATTTTTGTGAAAACTTGAGGCATTTTTTCAAGAATTTCATGACAATTAGAAAGATAATTGGTGAATTTTGACAAATCAATCAAACTTTTGCGAAAAATGGGGAAAACGCGAGTTTAGAAGGGAAAACAATTATACGCTAGAGCAAGGATGTGTACAACAGTTTGATAATAGATAGACAAAAGTTTGTAAAATATCAACTATGTTCTGGTAAAATTGACTTTTCTAGCGATATATGTAAAATTTCGACCTTCCTCTCCCTTTTCAAAATCGCTCCTACCCCTCTTCCATCCTCTTCTGCGACGAGTGTAAAAAATATCATGTAATTAACACCGATTAATACATATATAAATATATAAATATTATTATATTAAGAAAAATGATTGATTGTGAGTCATTTAAATAATTGTTATATGTATTTTCTATATATTATGGTACACTAATACGATGATATAAATATATATATATATATATTGAGATGATATTACGGTACTATTAACTAAGTGTGGTACTTTAAATAAGCAAAATAATTCAAAAGGTGGGAGAAAACGGAATGCCAGAAGAGAATAAAAAGTATTGGATTTATTGTACTAGTCCAATTTTCTATGAATATCGAAAAACAAAGGAGAGTATAGCAAAAAGAGTGAAGAAAGGAATTAATGTGTCATTTGAAATGAAAAATTTTGCCTTTGTCATTGATACCAAAAACACTTTTTCAAATTATACACCCAGGGTGGAAATTTTCACTTCAACTGAACGTTATTATTACTGCAAAAGTAAGCGACAGAACGAGTAAAAAAATCAATGTGGAACTTACAGTAATAAACAAAAATAATAATAATGTATTTTCTCACTCCCACACATACTATTGCGAGCAGGTGAATGTTCATTGCTACATCTTATTCGGAACGAAAACCTAAATAAATATATATATAAATATATAAATATATTATATTATTATATATATGAAATTACTTTATAATTGTAACGAAAATTGTTTTTCAAACGATGTGGTATTTTTATTGTAGATATTATTATATAACAAATAAAAATCATGATTCATTGTACGACTGGTCTCATATCCTTTTTCGTTACTTATGTTTTTTAAATTATTAAAAATAAATTTTTAATCTTTTTACGAGTTAAAAAAAATTTATTACTTTTGATGCATATATGAATTTCATTTAAGAGAGCACTTTTTATTAACCAATAATAGATAAGTTAAGATGGAGAGGGAAGAATAGCTAATGAAGCTAGCTAGCGCCTATACAGAATATGTAAAATGTGCGTATGCACCTATTATACGGAATATAATTAGTTAGGTTTTACAGTGAATATTTATTAATACAAGTTAATTAAACGTTTGGTAATTGTACATATGTCGCATTACGAGACACAGTCAAAAAGTAAAGAGAATAAAATATAAATATAAATTCAAGTATTAATAATTATTTAGCCAAGTATTTGGAAAAATTCTCGATAAATTACGAAAACAATAACAAATTGCAAAAATTACAAATCGACACAAATTCACTTGGATTTTCCAAACTTTTTGTAAAATTATGATCACTAGTGATGCCGTAACTAAAATCAAGTCAAATTTGAGTAAAAAATATTGAAAACTGTTCATTTTCAGTCTAAAATCACAGAACTGCTCAACGGCTTATAAATCTTTTAAAAAATTCTCTTAAGATTACAGAATAGATTATTAAGTCTAATTATTGGTTAATAAAATTAACAAGATTTTAAAAATAAGTAGCTACTATATTTGGAAAAAATGGAAGAGCTATGGATAAAACTAAATGAACTCATGTTACTATTTACTTTCCCCGCTTTTTTAACGCCATCTTTTCACTAGACCAATCAAAATTCTTAGCTTATAATTACAGGTTAGATATTTCACGTTGTGATGTAATAATCCAAAATGTCCGTACACTGGTGGATAAACGTTCACACCAAATGCATGGGACTGAACTTTATTTTTTTAATATCTTCATAAATAATCAGTTCTTAAGCTTTTAGTATTTAGAAAATAGTTTTAGTTTCTGATAAGCTATTTAATAACGTAATAAAATAGATAAATTTTTGAATTTCGATTTTACTACTTTATTAAATAGTTTTTCAGAAACTAAAACTATTTTTTAGGTACTCAAATGTTGAGAAATGATTTTTTAAGAAGATATTTAAAAAATAAAGTTCAGTCCCATGCATTTGGTACCAATGTTTATGCACCAGCGTACGGCCATTATTGATTAGTACGACAGTACGACACAACGTGAAATACTTAATCATGGCATCATGGTCACCGACAAAGTCACCGCCTGTCACCGCTCTGCGCTCACCGTACTCATGTTTGCCGTTTGCAAGTATGCCATTAAATTGTTAAATTTTTACTCAAATTACTTTTAAATTCCGCAAGGAAGGCACTGTGTGCACAGTTCGAATTTTCCCGCCGCCATCTTTGAAACATTGGAATGTTTCACCGGTTTCACGAAACCTTGAAAGTTTCATGGAACTTTTCATTGGATTGGACCAAAGTACCAAACAAACAACAAACCACT
>JAUESI010000026.1:5086323-5107266 GCA_032275145.1 Synergus laeviventris | reverse complement strand
TACTGGTATATATATATTTTCTGATATTTTTTTTATTTTCCAAAATCATTCCGAAAAAGTTAATAAATTTGATGATTTTTCGACTTATTTCAAATTCTAGGTCAAAAATAGCAGAGAAAATAAAAGAAAAGCTGAAAAATCGGTTAGAAAATTGGGAAAATTGAATCAGAAATGCGTTATAGAACCAAGGCTGTAATTCAAATTTTTCAGACCCTTGTAAAAGGGGTGCCATTTAAAGATTTGAATTCGATATCTATGTTAGTTTATTGTTCATTTTAGATAAATTTGAGACACTTTGACATTGTTATGTCACTTAAGTTCAACTAGAACTTTAATTCAGTAAAGTTTAGTGTAATTTAATAAGGAAATGTAAAGCTATAGTATCAAAAAACTTCAGGCCCAATTGGTACTAATCACGTTCCTTTATATCGAATACAGCAAATCGAATACATTTTCAAACATTGCTACACTAGCGCCTCTAACAGTAGTTTTCAGAATCTTCTAAGGATTTTAAACAGAAACGAGAAACAGCGCCGCAATCGACGGTTTTAAAACCAAGCGGTGTTCTTATTTGCACTTATTTGTGAAACGTGACAGTTTTTCTGTGCAACCTGTGCCAGAAATCGCCGGAATACGAAGAGAAAACGTCACTCGAAAAACTCGCAAAAGTGCAATGTCGCCGAGAAGAACCAGAAGAGGTGAGAATAATTATTCGATGACGGTTGTTTCCAAGGATACCCTCTGCAAAATAATGTTGTTTGGGCGGGATGTGGTCCAGAAAATGGCGTCTACTTTGGCGCCCCGCATAAAAACATTGATAAAACCGCCAAAATTTTATGACCCGCATCTACTAAAATAAGAAAAATTATTTTTCCTCATTCATAAGATTCACTCTCTTAAATTTTTCAAATTTCGATCTATTGGGTTCCCAGCAAATAAAGAAAAAAGAAAATCGGACTTCTTTTGTTCCCACCGGTGTTGTTTTGGATAAATTTTTAAAAGAAACTAGATGGAATGCCTTTCATGAATTTTCCCGGGTTTTCAACAATTTTCCGGACTTGGGAGTGCTTTATATGTTAGTTATGATTCGAGAGATTTTGGGGTTATTTTCTGTGATGATTTTCAATGTCGGTTGACGTGCTTCTCACATAGGAGTTTTTGGTTATTTTTTTAGATATTTTTTGGATGATTCAGGTTTGGACTGGTAAACTGGGAAATTTGACCGGCCAGGAAAAATGGGAAATATTCATAAATTTATAATTTGATCGGGATTTTGGAACAATTCTAGTATAGAAAAAGCTTCACTTATTTTAAATCTCACGTGGTGACATAAAATTACGCAAGATTTTCCAACTGTAAATACTTAATATTTCGAAATCTAACACGTGGCTCTTTTATCTATTTAAATTAAGCTAATGGTATATTTAATTTTAAATTAAACAACGCAACTACACGTCCGGCTAGACGGACGTTTTTGACCAAATTAATTCATCCGGCTGCAGAACTGTGTACACTGCCAGTAGCCGGACGATTTTATCCCAAATAATTCGTCCGGCTGCAGCAGAGAGTGCCAGTTTCCGGATAAATTATTAAATAAAAATTCATGCGGCTATGTACAGCAGAATGTCAAAATGGCCGGACGAGTTTATTTAATAACATTTGTCCGGTTATTGACATAAATAATAATTATGCCTATATAAAGGAAAATCATTGTAAAGGGATAATCATTGCATCACTGTAAAGAGAAATTATTACAAAAGGAAACCATTGTAAAGGGAAATCATTGCAAAGTGAAATCATTGTAAAGGGACACCATGGTAAAAGGAAATTATTGCAAAGCGGAATCATTATATATAAGGATTATAAGTTTATTGTATTATCCCCCCCCTGTCTGACGAAATAAGCTATAAACGAATTTATTATAATTGTTTCTAATTTATCTGATTTATCTTAGTAGACGAACAAATTTTTATTTAATAATTTATTAGAATATTGGCGTTCGCCAGTATCTTCAGAAAATTTCTACCCGGACGAAATACTTAGAGATTATTCATTCGTATAGCCGGACGTTTAGACACTTCGTAAATTAAAAGCTTAAATTGAATAATTTTCAGTTTATTTTGAGATTTTTTCATTAATTTGTTGCGTTTTGAACATTTGATATTACTATACTAACTATATTTTCAAAAATTATTTGAATCTATTATATAAGATTCAACACAGTTTTGGAAATCTAGAGAAGAAATTATATATTTAGATTCGATAATTCAGTAATTCTAAAATTGAAACGTTTAATATCGAGTTTCTAAATTTAGAAAATTAATTTTTGGAATATATATTTTGAATTTCAATTATTTAAGTTTCTCGTATATTTGTAAACGAACTATTATTAGTTTATATTGACAAAAAACTTTGAAATTCGAATTTGCTATTACAAACCAAGATAATACAAAGTTTCGCATCTATAGTAATTTTTCCTTTGTTTCAGGGACCATTTTACCCGACGTTATCTGTCCATCCACAGAGAAAAAGGGCAGAAGAACAGCAGCTTCTCCAAAAGACAAATCTCTCCCTCGACCAAAAAGACGGAACACTCGTACGTATTTAATCATTCAACAAATCTTTTTATTTATTTATTATTTTCAAGCTTTAGTCTACTAAGATAAGAATTTTTCGTAATTTTCGCACTTTCATACTACAATTTCAGTTTTTATTTCAGGAGCAGCAAAGCCGAAAGTAACAAGCGATTCGGAAGAGAACCAGTCAAGAAATGTTTCAAAGAAGTCCTCTCGTAAGAGACCAGCAAAATCCGAGACAAATTCTTTAATCACAGAGGATGAGTCGATAACTGAGAGTCCAAAAAGGGTGAGGCCTTCTTCGAGACTTGGAAATAATTCACTTATAAGCGATGATGAAAGTACGCCTCGTCACCGAAAAGCGAGTCGAGCTTCTACATCAAGAGTCGATACAACCCCAAAAAGCAGTCCAATTTCTGTTCATCTGACGCCTCACAGGTCGAAGAAAACTCCTAGAAGGTCTCCGGCGAACTTAGGTTCTCCCAAAACGCATTCAGACTCGCCTTTGAGGCTTTCGAAGACACCTAGAAAGCTGGAAATCAACGAGACACCGCCTTCTTCTGTGGATTCTCAGCAGGCTAAGAAAAATGAGGGACGATCTGCTTTAAAATTACCTAGTTCGCTGTCGAAATCAAACAGTCTGAGTCCGAAAAAGTCACCTAAACAAACATTGGTTAAGAGATCTAAAAAACGAGTTGCAGCGAAGAGCAAAAGGACTCCGAGTCCAAAAAAAGTAGCGAAGGGAGAAAATTCGCCGAGTAGGATAAATGAGACTGGTTCTTCGGGTTCGAAGGTAATTTTATTTATTTATTCATTCATTTATATTGATTGTAAATATCCATGTCAATACAAATAATTTTATGTTCTCTATAGAAAAGCGTAAGCGCTAAGTCAAGACGTTTGACTTCAGCCTCAAAAGTGAAGAAATCTCCGGTGAAACTGCGAGGCTCGTCTAAAAATCGCAGTTCATTGAATATGTCTGCCGCATTTGTTATGATTGAAAGACTTGGAGACTCCGGGACGTCTGAGAAATCCACTCCAGTGAAATCTCCACCACCAAGTCCTAGAAGGCCCAAATCAATCGTCAAGAAGCGAAATGCTGCGACCGATTCTGGCACACCTTTAAGACCAGTTCCTATGTCTAAAAAACCAAGAAGTTCTCTAAAGAAAATCATCCTTGAAAAGGAGACGAAAGGAGTTTCGCTCTATGAATTAAAAGCTCTTGAAGACTCGAGTGGTTTTATTGCCTCCACTCCCAGGGAAAAAACGAGACGCTCTTTGAATCTGTCGGACTCTTTGAATATTTCGACACCTTTCATAAGGAAAAAATCCTCGACTCCACTTGCAAGAAAGAAATCGAGTCCAATTGTCATAAAGAAGTCATTAAGTCCTCTCAAGAAGAAATCTCAAAGTCCCATCAAAAAGATATCCCCAAGTCCTATTAAAAGGAAATCTTCAAGCCCTCTTGCCAAGAAAAAGTCCTCGAGCCCGAGGACTAAGAATCGCAGTTTTGTGGGTATTGATGATGAATCAGAACCGGGAATGAGCGACAATTCACTTATTAATATGAGCGATGTTTTTGATTCTGATGTCTCACAGAAAGAGGAAAAGAAGGATAAAAATGGAACTTATGATCTTCTTGAGCCAAAGACGCCCATTTTGCAGTCGAAGAAATCAAGGAAAAGAACGTCAGCGGATGTCAATTTAAGCTGGTGAGTTTCAAATGGTCAAATTTTGGTTATTTTTAAGTTTAAGATATTTTGTAAAGAGAACTAATTTTCGAACTCTAATTAACAGGACTGAGATCGAGAATAAGAAAGTTTGCAAGGTGCGTTTTGCAGAGAACAACGTAATATCGAAGATATCGAATTTGAGTGTCGCGAAGCTGAGATCAGGAACACCAGGTCACAAAATGTCTTTGAAGAGGACGTCACAGATGAGAAGCAAGTCGAGATCTCCTCAGAGATTAAGCAAGGGATTGAGTGACAGCACAAGAAGGAGATCCAGTTCGGTATCAGTCATCGAAGGAACGCCTAGAACGCCAATTAATAAAAGGAGAATTAATTCTGTCGCTACCTCGAATCTTAAGGCAGAAAGTAAAGCGCAATTAGCGTCCATTAACAGACTCAGCAGACCAAGGATGTCTGTTACCTCTGAGAAAAAAACAGGTATTTTTAATAAAAACTTAAATTCAGTTTCCGGGAATTTCTTCGTTGAATTTTAATGATCAACCTGTAAAATTTTATTTTATTTTTTCAGATGTAAAGACACCAGTACCTAGAAAAATTCCTAATTTTGCAGAGATTCACAAAAAGAACTTCAATAAAATGGAGTCGATCGTAGATGCTAAAAAACGGGTAGTAGAACGACACGTCGCACTCGTCAATCCGTTAGTCACAAGCACTACAAAATGTGAGTCTCCTCTCTAGAATACGTATTCCTACAGAATAATTTTTTATTTTATTTAAAAATCACATTTTCTACTTTTAGCGGTGCCTGAAATTGCATTAGGAAAATGCCTCCAACCGACAAAACTTCCAACTACCACAGAAGTTGCGAACGGCGCCTATACGAGATTTGGGTTCAAAGTTCGCAGAAACGAAGCTGTTCAATTCATAGATAAAAAACAATCGACAATGACAAGGTGAAATTTAATTAAATATTTAGAAATACTAATTTTTTTGCTTCTTCAATGTATCTCTGATATACCTTATTCAATTTCTTTTTTGTCCTCAGTGAAAAGAAGAAGAACGCGCGGAGGGAGATTTTAAAAGGCGTAAGGACGAATCGACGCTTCGAGTTGCAGATGAAGGCTCGAAAATCTTTAGGCTCACAGTAAAATATATAATAGAGATTATTTTAAGTAAGCCTAGCCTTAATAAATTTAGATTTTAAAGACTCATTGACATACTTGCGATGCACTTTGATCTTTCGATTCGATTCTGAACGACCAGTCAACGAGGATCTTTTTAATCAAACCAAATAAGAGCCTGCAAAATAATTCAGCTTTGAGAGGATATCATTTCTATCAGAAATATTTTTCGCACTTTTATATCTCTTGTGGGTTTGCTAATGAGTCCAATTATGATTTTGGAGTTGCATATTCGAATATTCAGACGTTGTTGAGGAATATTCTCTTGTTATTGAGGAATATTGAGTGAATGGAAAATTTTGAGGCCCAAGGCATATTTTGTTAATACAAGGAAATTCTGTATTGTAAAATATTTTACAGAATTTTGATACCACGCCTGTGAACTTAAGCACTTTATTAAATTAGTATATTGGAAACAATTGGCATATTTAACGCATTGAGCATTTCAGTATTGAATTAGATCATGAGTCGGATTTAATTGCAACTGACACTTCTTTTTATTCATTGTCACGTTTCTGCGTTCTTGTTTTGAATTTGAAAAAGTTTATAATTTAAGAAATTTGCTTTTCTTCTTGATAATGCTAAATATTCTGGCAGAATGAATTTTCAATTTTACAGATATTTATCAAAATAATTTCAGTTGGGTAATTGATAAATGAGAATTTATGATTATGATTTAAATAGAGTTTGAAAAATTTTGCTTTAAGTTTATGAAAAATGATACAGGATATTTAACATTATCGAGAAAGGTTGAAGGACTTGTAAATAATGAATACGAGACACATATCGGTAAATTTAAAAAAAATTTCGATACACTGAATGCAATAAATTTTGAAAATACGCGTGTTATAATTTTAATGCTACTCTTGATTTAATTAATTTTTTAACTACCTTTTAACATTCTAATTTGATTTGGATTTCGAATTCTTCAAACAGTCTTGTCTTTCTTATCTATATAATCTTTATAATCTTTATAAATTTGGAAATTATTCTGCTTAGATTTCACTACACTTTTTTTTTTATGTCAGCTACAATCTTTGGTTTTTGGTAAAAATGAATCTCCATTACCAGTGCCCAGTGATTCGTTTTGATACATTTCTTAATTTGTTTGGCGGATTGAGTTTAAGTATTTGTGATTTTTAGGGATGATAATGTAATTAAGTAAAAATAAATAAATATTAAACCCTATATCCAAACTTTTCATTTAGGTAGATTTTTTCAAAGAAAAAAGGCGAAGATTTGTTAATTTGCAACATAATTTAAAATTTCGCGCCATTTGAGAATTTTCGGTCTCGTGATCATTTAACAAAAATGGTCGCCTGTTGTATTTTAAAGAAGGCACGTGTTTCTTTTCGTGTTTAATAAGTTGAAATGTATTAATACAATTTGAACTCTTAATAAAAGTGTAAAACGTGAAAAGATGTTTTACATTATTGGACTAGGACTCGGTAGTGCGAAAGACGTGACTGTCAAAGGATTAGAAATTATAAAAAAATGTGACCGTGTTTATTTGGAAGCATACACGTCAATTTTGACTGTTGGAAAGGAAGCATTGGTATGTTTATGTGATTGTATAGCATTTGCTTAATATAAGTAACTCTAAGCTATGCAAATTGATGTTTATATTTTAAAATCACTTGAATTTTCGATCAATTCGATGTTTCTACCATTCAGGAAAAAGTGCGGTTATGTTTATCGAAAAAAATTGACGGCGCGGGAAAATTCTATTGATTCTATTTATTCTATTTCATTAAAAGTAAACCATTTGCGATCCTTTTTATTTTTAGACATAATTAAGTGACCATACGTCCTGTTTTTGGCAGGAATGTCCTGTTGAGGTGAGCCTTCTGTCAAACGTCCTACTTTTTAGCAATTTGTCCTGCCAGTGGGTTTTGTTTTTAGAAAAACCAGAAATTAGCAGAAGACTTTTATAACATTGTTAAAAATAATGACGAAATTTTGCGTAAAGTGCGTTCTTCATAAAAATATGTGTAACATATATTATACATGTAATTACATATAACATATGTAATATTTGAAAATGTGTTTATTGAAAATATATAATGTTTCGACATGACTCGAGAATATTTTGTAAGCATATAAAATCTGCCACCCCTCCCCCGCGTTTAACCAGTCAGCGTCCTGTTTTTTAGCATTTGAAATATAGTCACTTTATAATAAAGGAACCTATTAAATATTCTTTTTTATTTTCAGGAAGAGTTCTATGAACGTCCAATATTACTTGCAGATCGTGAACTCGTCGAAAGTGGTTCCGAGGAAATCCTTTTCAATTCCAAAACCGAAGACGTAGCTTTTCTCGTTGTCGGGGATCCTTTCGGAGCCACTACCCACACAGATTTAGTTTTACGAGCTCAAGAAAAGGGAATAAAGACCCAAATTATCCACAATGCCTCGATTTTAAATGCCGTTGGTTGCTGTGGACTTCAACTTTATTCTTATGGGGAAGTTGTCTCAATCCCGTTTTGGACTGAAACTTGGCAACCGGATAGTTTCTACGATAAGATAGCGGAGAACCGAAAACGAGGTCTGCACACTCTCTGTCTTCTTGATATTAAGGTCAAAGAACCGACTCTGGAAAGCATCTTGAAAAAGAAGCAGGAATACATGCCTCCGAAATTTATGAGCGTTGCTGAGGCTGCGGATCAATTGATTCAAATTCTCAAGAGAAAGAGGAGAGAAGAAAATGAATTAGGTAAATTTACGTTAATTAACTTTTGCTAAAAAGTATTTTCTAGTATTAATAAGTCTTTTTCTTTTCCAGCCTTTACGGAAGAAAGTTTGGCAGTCGGTCTCGCAAGAGTTGGATCAGAGGACCAAAGAATTTTAGCCTGCAGTCTCTCAGAAATGAAAAATACAGATCTAGGACCTCCTCTCCATTGTCTCGTAATACCTGGGGAAACTCTCCACCCGCTGGAATCCGAATACCTCGTTCAATTCGCCTCTACGAGTGAAAACTTCGTTGAGATGACGAAACCGAAGGCTCATTGAGAAATATAAAAGTCAACCTCAAGGCCGTTTCATAATCTGGAGCTCCGACTTCCAGACGCTGCAATTAGAAATAACTAAGAGGAACGATCCTGCGACTCAGGCGGAGATCCTCAGGGTCAACTCGCACAAGAATATTTTAATGCATCCGCCGTTGGAGAACGAAAATAAATAAAGAGGTTTTACGATCGAAGCTAGTTGGTACAAAGAATTCGAACTATGTACGTAATTTTGTTTCTACTATATTAATATCTTTTTATACTTCGTGTTTCTTATCTTTGTATGAATTGAGCCAATTTGATAAAACTAGATCTGGAAGACAAAGTTGGTTTTGAATCTTCCTGAGTCGATTTAAGGTTTAATTTAATTTTGAAGTGAAAGTAGCGATGTAATCGGTCGAAGGTCTCTTTGCAGACCATCAACCTTTTTTTCGCACATGGATGTCTTATTTTGATCTGTAGATCGCGAAATCTAATTTGGTGTGGGCTTAAACTTAAAAGGTTAAGACATAGCGTTGTTGTGTAGCATTTAGAGCTCCGTTGATGTTACTCGTGATTTATAAATAGGAAAAAGCACTCTTGATTTCGCTAAATGATTCATCGATCAGGTATCCGGTATGGGTTTTGGATGCTGAAAAAAAATTAGATCGTGTCGATATCATCTTGGAAACGATACACGATTTCGCTTGCCAATTTTACTTGTTCCGTTTAGTGAAAGGAATGTGGAATTGATTATCGACTGACTAGCTGAAGAATTATTTAAAGAAAGAGATTTGTAGACGCATTTCAGCTTTTGTTTCTAATACTTCTGAGACTTTCGGCAGTTTTAAATTTTCGAAGGTATTCCAATTTTGGTTCCGAGTAGCTTTCTTAAAATCATATTAAAGCTGTATAAAACTCGTTTTAAAAATCGTTCTTACAATTTTTCTTTAGAGAATTCTTTCCTGATTCTTTTCTACCCTGACGATCGTTAGAAATTCACAATTGGTCATAGACCTGTTTTGCCTTTCGTGATCCTTTGATAGGATCTTGCCAAAGAATCCTTTCGTGTTGGCGTTGGTCAGGGCCGGATTTAAATTAGGAGCAGAATTGGGTTCCTAAACGTTTTATATGTTGGAATAGTCCTAAATATTCTTTAAATTGCAATTTATTAAGAAGTACAGGCTTCGAAACTGCCAAACTGGAAGCGTTTGAAATTGAAATATTTTTAATTCTGAGTGTTAAAAAAGAAATAATTTTCGAATTAAGGATATTGAGTTCGTTGTAATTTCAAAATTCATTTTCTTATTAATTTTTGGAAGAGATCCAGGTTTAATTCAAACTAATTTGGAAATAACTTGAATATTAAGATCTTTTGTTTGTAACCCTTTAAATTAATAAAATAATATAATTTTATATTATTTTATAAATTTTTATAATAAAATATATTATATCTGGTAAAAAGTATTTTGTAATGTATTAATAATGATATATTAATTTCTTTCTTTTTTCCCGAAAAGCCAGCATGTAATCTGTATATATATATAAACTATTTTCTAAATAGAAATAATGATTAATTAATTGTTTGTACATCAGTGATATTAAGTTGCGAGCTATTAATACTAAATCTTCGACCTTTGGAGGATAAGGTCAAGCGGGGAATCGACCTCGAAATAAGTGGAGGTCGGTTGCTAACCCTATTTGACATACCCGTACGCTCGATGAATTAGTTATTCAGGAATAGGTCGTTAACGAGATAAGTTCACGGTGGAAGTATATGTGAGGTTGAAAATAGAACTTGCGAATTTTATATCCAATTTGCATCTGAAATAGTCAGATTAGTCCAACGACTATTATTAAAATTAATGACTGCAAAAAGTAATCTCTAATCACAATCAACTACTTAAACAATTGAAGTGCTATAAATTGCGAAGAATAATTTTCCTTTGTCCAATTTTATTCGCTTATTTTAAATATTATACATATTTTATTTTACTTTATCTTATGATTTATCATTTCTGTATATTTGATTGCTTTCCAAAAAATGTATTTAATATAGTTTATTTTATTTGCAGGTCACGTAACAGAGCAATCAAAATTCCATAAACTCATGGGGATCGAGGAATTCATTTTTTTAATGAAAAGTTGAAGAGTTGCGAGGCCTTTAAACAGATTTACAGATTCGTGGTCTTACCTCAAGTCACCCCTTAATCGCAAGATCTCGTAACAAACGAGTCTGGAATATATAACATTTACATCGACTATAGGTCTTTCTTATAGTCACGTGACCATGGAACCCGGACCTAATCGATGGAAAACCATCGACCGCCCCTTGGCGAAGGTGAAAACCGTTCTCGTGGTTTAGTCAAGCGGAGAACCCTCCACCTGCAACTTCCCTTAAGCCAGCTTTTTTTATTTACCTTTTAGTTTAGCACTTGCAAAAAAAGTGTCGATTCTTCAGAGATTCTTCAAAAGTCTCAGAAGGTATGCGCCTTTTTTTATTAAATAGTTATACTTATGATATAGATATATATATTGATGAGCTGGAAATTAATTATTCAATTCTAGTAAATAATTTTACTGATCGGAGAATAAGAAGATTTGTTATTTAACGGAACAATTGAATATAAAAAAGGGATTTAAAATATTAAGCTTGTCATAATTGGAAAGCAATTTAGGATAAAATTAAAATTGAAATTAAAATGGGTCGAAAATAGTAAAATTCAAAAACGACCTAGGTTTGAAATTTTTCAGAATTCAAAAGTGTAGAATTTTCAGACGTTGAATGTTAAAAGGGGGAAAATTGACTCGAACTTTTAGATTGTCAATACCAATTACTGAAAAGCAAGTGTTTAGTCGGGAAGTGGGTTAGAAAGCAAGGATAAAATATTGTCCAATATTGTAAAATAGAAAAAATCGTTACTGTGAAGTAAAGTTTTTTTTTGTATTTAGTCAATTATTTTTTTAAAAACCTAATTTAGAAGACTATTTATAATTGCAGTCATTGCAGTTTACTAATATAATTTTTTTTTGAGAAATAATATTCTAAGCATTAATTATGAGACTTTTACAACATTTGGTAAATTGCCAAAAATCAGGACATCTTTTTCAAACAAACTCAATAAACCAGATAATAGTTCGTGCAAAACAAAAATTTACTAAATACAAATAAAAGGTCTTATAGCATGAATCGCAAGGTGTATATTTATATTAATTTTTGAAAGTATTTTGTACTGTTCTAAATTCGTGTGTCATAAAAGTTGTTACACGTGTCTTCACCCCCCTCCTTTTTTAACCCTCGGTATAAATATAAAAGATCATAAACTCTTTGAGTACAGGCAGCAGTCTCGATTCTCGATGAAAGGGATTTCCGGAAGAATTCACAGAAAAAAATTCACAAAGTAAACATCATATTTGATTGAAATGTATAGTATAGAAAAATTTTAAAATGAAGAAATTGAAAACAAGAGTCTGAAATTTCTTTTATAGAGCAATATATTTTTGAAAACATTTAATCTTTCCGCCGAGAAAATATATTGAAATCTATGTATACTTCGAGAAGAATCTTTTTTATTTTCTTTTGAAAAAGAAAATAGAAAGCTTAAAACAATGGCTCTGACCTAAAGAGTCCAGGAAATCAAAAGATTTAGACAGCTCACTCGATTATTTATGGACGATTTTAAAACGCTAATCATTGCTCTGCATCGATGTATTATCGATTTTATTGACGTCATAGAATGAAAATAGGTCTTTTCGTTTAAACAAGACGATGTTTATTTACTTTCCACGCCAAAATCGATTAAGAATCAGACCACGTACTTATTTACCACAAAAGTTTTTTAAAAATGATTTAGAAATTGTATTTTGATTCCAATTTATTTTTCAATTGAATGGTGTTGGTCAGAAGTTCTGACCTCAAAATTCGATCTCTTCATTTTACCCAACAAAAATTATAATTACATACTTTTTCGCTCTGTAGCAGTAATGATTTTTCAAATAGAATTCTGCGTATAGAGCTAAAAAATATTTAATTATAGTATTTGTTAAGTAAAACGAAGAAATCAAATTTAGTTCGAAATATTAAGTTCTAAGAATTTGGAAAATTCTGATTAATTATTTATCCTTTTATGCTATATTTTTCATTTTAAATCTAATGTTTCTGTTTTTAAATTTAACGAGTAAACTGTATAATAAATAAATATTAGCAATCTAGTTGAATCTACTTTGTATTATACCATCTGCATTCATGTGGAAATAATACTGGTAAACATTGTCACGCGATCAATTAAATTCTAACAAAGTAATTAGTATCTTCTTTGTCATTTTTCATTTAATTCTTAAGCACATGTCTTGCTTGTAATCTTGTGGATAATTAAAAATGTTTAAATTTTTAGAATTTCCCACCTTTCCGAACTTGGAAAACATTTAAATTTGAAGAATTTTTCGCTTTCAACATTAAAAATGAAGGACATAGTTTTAAAATTAATTTTGTTTATTCAGAAACTTAAATTTATGTTTTAGTACAAAGAAAACAATATTCGGAACGTCATAGTATCACAATATTTTGAGTATTATCGCCCCCTTAGATGTTGGAAGAAATTATAAATAGGAAACTAAGTACACACACACAATCATGAATAAGTTTGCTCAATCGAAAATGTTGGAAAAGGAGATAACGGATAGAATAAATGAAGTAAAACATAATGAGAAAATGGGCTCAACCACTTAGTGGATAAATATTTACAAAACTTAATAGAAGCGTTTAATGCCACCTGGAACTACTGACAAGTTCAAATCTATGAATAACCATCTTTTAGCACTATATACACCACTTTATGACGGCAAGAATGTTTATTCATGCCGTCGTCAAGGCTGCCACTCTTTGCAAATTCTACTGTCTGTAAAATCTGAAATGTACTTTGAAACATTATTTATACCCTCTTACATGAACTTTCTCAATATCTGTTAGTACTATCTTTGACTCAGAATCAAAATCATCCAGGAATAATTTTAAAAAGACCTAACATCTAAGATTTAAGATTACAAATTTTTTAAAATAGGAAATGGCTTAAAATCACTTATCATAGCTTGAAATCCTTTGAAATTCTTTAAATTCACTTAAATAATCTTAAAAATTTCTTATGTCAAGTGGAAAAGGAAGCCTTTGATCAAATTTGCAGATTCATGGTCTCACCCTAATTCACCTTGGTTGAAGTTTGTTTCAATTTTTTGTCAGCAATTTCTCACACATTTTTGTGTTAAAAAATCACCTTTTTTAATGACAGTAGATATTGTGATGACTGATGGAAACCACTAACATAATTTAAAAAGCCTTTTTTTGCTTTTATAATGAAATAAAATATTTTCCAGACCAAATTAGGTGTAAATATGTCTTAAAAAATAGTTGAACCACATGATTTGTTTTTTTAATGATTGAATTATGAGTATTTTTTTGTAATTTTCTAGATCGCAGTAAAATGGCGACCTCAACTGAAGACATGAATGTCCCCGAAGGCTTCCTGGTGGCTCCCCGAGTGCCTCAAGGCTTAGCAGCAGCCGTGGAAGGTCTCACGAGAGAAGTACTTCGCCATCGTCCAGAGGATATCTACGTCTTCGCAGCACACCACTTCGAAAAGCTTCTTCACATCCGAGAACAATATGGCGTTTCCAGAAGCCTCTCAGTAGACGAAAAGAATCTCCAAGCTCTCAGGGACATGAGCGAAGTCCTCCGAAGAAGAGATGCCTTCAAGGAAGAAAAAAATCCCAGAGATTTAGTTTACCAGAGCGGCTGGTCTTTGAACGAAACAGCGAAAGTCCTCGACCGACACAGAAGCATCTTCGGAGACGAAGGAAGAAAGATTTCCACCGAAGAAGTTCGAGAATTAGCCTCGGAGAAGGAAAAAAGAAGGTCGGAGCATTTTGGAAGGCACATAACCCCTGAGAAAAGTAGTTCAAGGAGGAAAAAAGATTGCAGGGAAAGTTCGGGATTGCGGAATGGTCCCAAGATTATTTCTCAAATTCCCACCTTGCCTGGAAGCATGGTGAAGGATATAAAGGATGAGTTGAGGAAGAATAGGATTAGTAGTAGGGAAAGGAGGAACCTGCGAAATCAGATGATGGAGATGGAATCGGAGGTTTTGAAAAGTACGGGCAGAAGGTCTGTGGAGAGGAGTGAAAGGAGTGAAAGAAGTGAAAGGAGTGAAAGGAGACAAAGGCCTGAAAAAAAGGAAAGAGCTGAGAAAATAGAGGAAAGGAAGGAAGGAAACAGGAGATGTTCTGAGAGGAAAAGTTCGAGAGGGCTAAGTATGGACAGAGTGAAGGATTACGTGGTGCATAAGTTCGCGACGACGAGGAGTCTCGAGGAACTCCAGTCGCCGACTTACGTCGAAAAAGTCCAGGAAGTTATTGACGAGACAACTCCAATTATTAAAGAAAAAATTGAGGAGCTTAAAAACTCCCTGAGTTCGAAGCAGGATTTCTCTGAGGAACATTCTAAGTTCAAGGAAAGTTCTAAGTCCAAGGAAAGATCTAAATCCAAGGAAAGTTCTAAATTCAAGGAACGTTCTAAATCTAAGGAACGTTCTAAATCCAAGGGAAGTTATAACTCTAAGGACCTTTCTAAATCTAAAGAAGAGTCTATTTTTAAATCCAATGATCTAAAGGAAAGCTCGAGATCCAACGAATCGAAGGAAAATTCAAAGTCGAAGAAGTTGAAGAAGAAGTCGCAGGTTTCGGAACTGGAGACACCAAATGATTCGCTTGAGGATGTGGAGACTCTGAAGTCAGAGGTGGAGTCGTTTGGGTCAAGAAATGCCTTGGAGACGAGGTTAAATGAGACGCAGACTCTGCTTGAGGGGATTTCTTCAGCCTTTACGGTTCCAGTGAGAAGGGCAAATTCTGCAAAAGATCTTAGGAATCGTCTTTCGGAGACTTCAGATGTCTTGTTTCCGGTTGTGAGACCTTTCTCTTCCAAAAGTTACTCGAGAAGTATTTCTCGGAGTGATTCTGACAATTTGGTTTTGCCTCCGATTTCACCGGAAGTGACAAAGTCAGCGAAGGTGAAGGAGGAATTGGTCTTACCGGTGCTTTCGCCCCCTGGAAGTGCTTCCAATCTGGAAAGGAAGGAAGAGGCGATGGTTAAAGGTGAGGATGGAGGGCATGAGAAGGAAGATGTTGAAAAAAGAGATAACCGTAATATAAGAGATATAATAGATAAAGAAGATAAAGATGAGAAAGTTGGGGAAGATAGGAGTTTGAAGGATACAAAAAAAGAGGAAGATGAAAATGAGGAGAGGGAAATGGTTTCCAAAGAGAAAGTAGTAAAAGTTACAGAAATTGATAATGAGATTAGTCCCTTAACTCCTAAAGAATTAAAGAGAGTCGAAACAGAGATAGAAGAGGTTTTTAGAGATAGTTTGAACGTGACTCCAGAACTTGTTCCTCAAAGACCCGATTCCCTAGAGCCAGAGGAGGAGGGTGAGACAGTCAAAGATGGGCCCTCAGGACTAAGAGAACAATTGCTAGAGATCCAGAAGGTGGAAAAAGAGATCGAGAGTCTTTTAGATCCTGAAAATGAAGTGGTTAAGGTTAAGGATAAGGATGAAGTACAGTTTAGTATGAGAGTTAAACTCCAGGAGGTTGAGGATTCCGAAAGGAGGATTGGAGAGATACTTGGAGAGGGAAAGGTTGAGTTGGGTCAAAGTGTTAAGGAGAAGTTAAAAGAGTTAGAGGAAGTGGAGAAGAGGATCGAGAACTTGTTGGATGAACCAATAGAGACGGAGATCTCGAATCCGAAAGATGAGGTCGAGAGGGTAGAGCCTGATTTGAGGGAGGACAAGATGGCGATTTGCAAAACTTTGAAGAATGAGGTTTGCGAGGTCGAAGGTGAAGGAGAATTGAAGGAAGAGGAAGCGATAAATAACAAGAAAGAAGAGGAGAAGGAGAAGGAGAATAAGGGAGTAGAGGAGGAAAGTGAAGAGAAAGAAACTGAAAATTTAGAGAAGGCAGGCGATAATTCAAAAGAGGAAAAGGAAGATGAAGAGGAAGAGGATTCTACTTCTTCTAAAAGATCTATTCCCTTCTCCTATGTTCTAACGGAAGGTTCTCCTTGTGAAATCCCAGATTCTGTGACTACAGTTATCATTCCAGATAGGATCCCTTCTCCAGATTCTGACACTCTTGAAATAGAAGTAGAAGATGGAGTAGTTCGGTCAATATTGATCCCGACTAAGAGTACAAAATTCGAAGATGGAGATGAAGGAAAGCAGGTTGAGGAAAATCAGGAAAATATAGAGGAGAAGAAATCGCAGCGAAATTTAGAAGTTTTTGGAGAAGTTGTTAAACACGATACTGGTAACACTTCCTCAATGGATATAAGTCTGCCAAATATGAAGATGGGACATGATTTGATGATTCTTCATCAAGATTTGTGTCAGATTAAGGAGGAAGATGATATCGATCTGGATCAGACAAAAGAAGAAGAGAAGGTGAAGGTAAACGAGTTGGAGGAGATAAGGGAGGAAAGAGAAGAGTTGAAGATGATGAAAGAAGATCAGGGAGAGAAGATTGACGAGGAGGAATTAAAGGTCCTAAAAGTTATGACTTCGGCTTTGAAAGAAGAGGAAGAGAAACTTCAATTAAGGGAGGAAAATAAACTCCAAGAGGTTGAGGACTCTTCGCCTGAAGTTTTAAGACTCACCGATTCTGAATCTACGGACGAGACTAAGGAGACGAGCATCACGGATGGAATTCTTGAAGCTACGGATGTTGTGGAAAATTCTCTGGAGGTGGAGGAAAGTACTGGGAGGTCTGTTGAGTCTACGAATGAACTTAAGGAGACAACAATGACGGACCAGTCAAATGCGAGTCTTTCCCTCGATCCAGGGATGCCTATTGTTCCGGAATTGAATTTGGATTCTCTTCAGGATCTGACTGTATCTTCTTTTAAGATGACTGATGAGGAAATGGAAAGGAGGGAGAGTGAGGAGTCCGAGAGTGTTTCGATTACGGAGCCAGAATCTGAGGGAAAGGATGAGAAGTTTAAGGAGGTGGAAAGTAAGGGGAATGAGGAAAATGAGGAGGATAGTTCAGGAAGGGAGGAAAAGGAAGATAGGAAAGAGGAAAAACATAATCTTAATGAGAATTTGGAAGAAGTGGAGAGTAAGGAGGTAAAAGAAGATAGGGAAGTTGAAATCGAAGAGAAGGTAAAAGAAGTTGAGATTATGGAGGAGGTGATTAAGGAAAAAAGGGATGATAAGGAAATGAGACTGATTAAAGAAAAGGTAGAAGTTACAGAAAAGTTAGAGGAAGAGGAGGTAGAAGAAAATGTAGAACTTCAGGAAAAGGAGGAAAAGGACGTGAAGGAAGGTTTGCAAGTCGAAAGTATTCAAGATAAAAATGATAAAAAAGTTGAGATTCAGGAGGAGAAACAAAAGATATTTGATGTGAAGGACATAAAGGAAGAAAAAGGTAAATGTGAGGAGATTAAAAAAGAGGAAAGTCTTGAAAGTAACAAGGGATCAGAAAAGGAAGTTACAGAGGAGATGGTTAAGGAACTGGTTGTGGTTAAGGAAGACATCTGCCTGAAGGGTAAAGCCTATGTGACAACTTCTGGTGACGAAAATAAAGAGGAAGAAGATAAAAAGGTGTTAGAAGTTGATAAGGAGATAAAAGAGTTGGAAAAGAAGAAAGTTAAGGAACTGGAAGAGGAGAGTGGAGAATCTTCTGAAATACTTGCTATGGGAAAATTAGAGAATAAAGAGGAGGAAACACAGAAGAATGATACAGAAGTTGTTGAATCGAGATCTGCTAGTCAATGTACAACAAGACGTCTTAGCTCTGCTAATCCTCTATCAAAAGAGGAAAACCTTATCAGCACTGAGAAAAATGTTGAAGGAAAGGAAGAATTGAAGTTGGAGAATGAAGAGATGCCAAAAGCAGAAGTTGTTACGAATGCTCTGAAGGATGAGAAGCTGGAAGAGAAAAAAGAGCATCATATGTATCTTCCCGAATCCATTGAGAGCCAGGATAGTACCTCTGATACCAGTAGTTTCATATCTGCTGCTACGAAAATCCAAGCTGGTGAGCCAAATTATTTTTAGTTATAATATTTGTTAAATAAAAATGAAGAAGACGAATTTTTAAATTGGAATTTGGATTTATGTAAAATGTAAAACGAAATGTTGCAGGTGGTTTTTCTGAAAAGGTATATAGAAATTCTGATGACTTGGCCTTCTTCTTATTTATTTATTTATTTATTTATTCTGCTTAAGATATATTTTTTTGTTATAAACGGATTTGATGAAAGATTGCTTTGTTTTCAGGGGTCCGAGGTTTTCTTACTAGAAGACGTTTGCAGAGCACACAATGTCGTAGCTCAACTCTGGACAGTATACCATCGATCCAAGAGAGTTTTGTGGTGAGCAATTTATTCTCATTATGCATCAAGCTACGTGCTGCCTTCCTGGTTTCTAAGACTCACTCTACACGCACTGCAATCGTAATTTCACGGCATAAAGAATATACTGTCTTGCAATACTAGTTCGCATTAGCATTTAGCGAACGTCCTAGTCATTGCATATGGGTTGATGTGCACTTTTCCTATCAGCAAGTTCTAGGCCTCTGAATTTTATGATTGATGATAGAGCTCGTCGTTTAAATATCTGAGTAGTGAGGAAGTTTTTAAATTAGAAATAGAATTGGTGCAATGTGATCTACTATTTAGAAGCTTCGAATTGAAATTTAGAAAGATGCCTTCATAAGTACAAAATTCAGTAACATTCAAAGTCAGCTTGGAACTTAATTTTAAACCATCGAAGGGTTGATCAATATTTTTAATATTTCAAGAGATTTGTAGAAATATGTAGAAATTTATTTCAAAAGATTTCAAAAGAGTTCAAAGGATTTCAAATTTCAATTTCAATCTTGAATATTTAAAACTTAAGATTGATAATTCGTTGTAGTTTCTGAACCGAAGCAATTTTTAATATTTTTAGTCCAAAATTATATTTATTATTTCCTGTATCTCTAGCATAAACGCTCTTTTTAAAAATTTGATTGATTTATTGAATTGGGATAAAAGCCAAAGTAGTAAATGTGCAACCGAAATGATTTAGACAGGGAAGTCAACAGTTCACTTACCCATCTGCACATTATTTATTCTATTCTAAACAGAGTCTAGTTAAAGCGGATGTTTATGTAGGAATTTTCATTTTTAAAGCGAGAAACTTTTTAAAAAAATGAATCTTTTGCGATTAACATCCATTTGACTTTTTACCATTTTCTTTTGAAATTTGCGCTTGTTTATTTTGATCTTTATAGTAGTCTTTTTTAGACTGCATCTTATTTTATCTTATTTAAATATTATTGAAACAATTATACATGTAAATTAAAAAAGAAATTGTTTAATTGAAAAGAAATTTTATCTTCATACCATTTTATAATTTTTATGAGTTGATATCCGTAGTAAAATTAACTGTCAATATTTTTATCTAAATTCTAATCACGATATTTTTAGCCTCGTGATAAATCAAGGTCAAGGTCAGTTTCTATCTTTCCATGTTTTGATAGGATAGTAAACACCATCTGCATCCGCAATCAGTGGAAAGTTGAATGAACTAGAAATTACTAGAGAAGTGTACAAAAATTTGAAAAAAGAATCAACATGGAAAGGACATTTAAAATTTTTAAACAATCCAAATTTCACATTGAGAAGCTTTAAATTTTAAACAAACCAAGGGACTAATCAAAAATGAAAATATCGAATTAAAGCAAAATCCAGATTTAAATTCACACAAATTCCTAATAATTTAAATTTGTCAAATTTAATAATTCGTTAATTATTTTTATATTCTTCGTCTCCTTCGTCTTCCCTTAGTTTATATTTTACTCTATTTTATTATAGTCTCTTAGTTTTATTTTAGCCACTTTAGCCTTCGACTATAAATTCTTAATAGCTGTTAATTTTTTTTAGAATTAAAAAAAAACGTAGAATTTAGTAGACTTTCGTTTTGATCCATTTTCGTCCCGAGGGGTGGAAGTGACGTTATAGCATAAGTTATTTCGATCAGAAGGCCACATCATGATTTACGATTATATTTTTCCAACTCGATCTTCTCGCCTATCATGGAGCGTCGAGCGCAGCTAACTCGCATCTCATTCACTTCTTATGTTCTTATCATATGTAGTAAAGAATTTCAAAACAAAAACAAAAAACAGAAAAAAAATTTTATTCACATTTTTAATTGACTATTTTATTATTCTGGTTGTGGAATGTCAAGCCTACAATTCTCTCCAGAATTTAGCAAATCCATTGTGTGAGTGCCTATTTGAAACTATTTTCAGTTTTTTTTTTCTTTTTCTATTTCTTCAAGGTTTTAATTTAAGGCTACATATCAGTTATCCGATCCCTAACTTACCGACATGTTCCCCTGCAATGATACATGGCCTTAATTTGAAATCGTTTTAAATTGTCAATTTAAAAAATTTTTAATCATTTAAATTTTAAGGCCTA
>JAUESI010000026.1:5021551-5066916 GCA_032275145.1 Synergus laeviventris | reverse complement strand
AATAAATATTAAATTGTACTGTACAATATTGTACAGTATATTAAACTGTATTATATCTTATTACGTAGTATTAAACTGTGTTTTATATTATTATTATACAGTATTGCTTTGTATTTTGCAGTATTATACAGTATTATATTGTATTATGCCACACTAAACTATATTATACAATATCATACTGTATATTCAACTGTATTATAGAGTCTTATATTGTATTATACATTCTGTATTAAACTGTATTAAACCGTATAAAACTGTATTATACAGTACTTCATTATATTGTACTGTATTGTACTGTATCCTACTGTATAATGGAATGTACACTATCATGCAGTATTGTATAATAAATATTAAATTTTACTGTACAATATTGTACAGTATATTAAACTGTCTGTGTTGTATATTATTATTATACAGTATTGCTTTGTATTTTGCAGTATTATACAGTGTTACACTACATTATACAATTTTATACAGTATTATATTGTATTATGCCGCACTAAACTATATTATACAGTTTCATACTGTATATTCAACTGTATTATAGAGTCTTATATTGTATTATACATTCTGTATTAAACTGTATTAAACCGTATAAAACTATATTATACAGTACTTCATTATATTGTACTGTTTTGTACTGTATCGTACTGTATAATGGAATGTACAGTATCATGCAGTATTGTATAATAAATATTAAATTGTACTGTACAATGTTGTACAGTATATTAAACTGTCTGTGTTGTATATTATTATTATACAGTATTGCTCTGTATTTTGCAGTATTATACAGTATTACACTACATTGTACAGTTTTATACAGTATTATATTGTATTATGCCGCACTAAACTATATTATACAGTATCATACTGTATATTCAACTGTATTATACCTTCTGTATTAAACTGTATTTTCAGTAATAAACATTATTGTACTCTAGAGTATTATACACTATAACACTGTAAAGTATAATAATCTATTATACTTTACAGTGTTATACAGTAAAAAAAATGCATTATGCGCTATTACACCATATTATACCATATATTCTTATGGCGTAGAGTATCATAAATACAATTATAATACTATACACTGTTATGCAGTATTAAACTGCATTATATCAAATTACACTGTCCTATACTGTATTATACAGTATTATACTGTATTATCAACATCTTGCCTATCAGTTTGAAACATCTTAAAATATTTCTCCTAATCAATTATTATTTTTTTTCAATCTTTAATTCACTGCCACAGGCAAAAGATCACAGAATTTTTAAAAAATGATCATTAAGTCATTCATCATTACAGTTGCTTACATAAAAAATTAAAAATGTCAAATATATGAGCTTTGTTTACTTCTAATACTGCATTGATTGCTTTCTGTAAGAAGTGAATCTTTTTGTCATCAGATTGATTGTGATTGCACTTTGTCCTTGGTAATTAAATTGTGTATCACTCATTAAACAATAAAAGAAGAAAATAAACAAGTTCACATTAGCGAAGATGATAATTCATTCTTATTCCCTCGGACTGAAACAGTTTCAAACTAATAGACATTTTTCATATTTTCCACGAGATCTAAATAAAAATAGGAACTTACTCGGCGACATTGCCAAACTTCGCACAGGGATGAAAAACTGACACCAAATTTACACTTGTCGCAATCATCGCCACAAGTTTCGCACAGGATCCTCTCCTCCTCTCGATCCCTTATTGACGGATAAGCAATACATCTAAAAAAATAATAATAATTACAACCACTGTTAAATTATAATTAAAATTCTAAAGTATATTAAGAGATTTTTATGTTTTTAAAAGATTTCAATAGCACTATTATTAAAATTTTATTGGCATTTTTAATCCTGTTATGGCGGAAAAATTTGTCTGAAAGACAGGGAAATGGAAAAATTGAATCCTGTGGACTGTTTGAAACGTCTAGTTTGACGATTTTTTTTTTAATTTATTGGAATAAAAATCCTTGAACTATTTTGGATTCTGTTAATATTAATGTTCCTTAAAATCAAATGAGTCACTATGAAATCCCTTGAAATTTCTTAAAGTCACTTTTTTTGATATTTTGAATCCAATAAATGCAAGAAAAAAAGAAAATATTCGTCAAACTAGACGTATGAAACTTCAATCCAATATGGACGCCCTGAAGATTGCACAGTTCCATTTGAGGGGAAATTAATTGACTGGCAAGATGAACACTCTCAATAAATTTTATTGCATCAATGCTTATCAAAATCCCGACAATATTTTCCTCCATTCATAATAAGATATTGATTTAATTAAGAATTCTTACAAGGGAAGCACTGTGACCAATAGGAAAGCGCACACACTTTGAATGGCCATCCTCTTGTACGGGGTATCTGAAAAATAAAAAATAAAAATATTTATTTAGTACGAAAAATTCCTAATAATCGTAAAACTTATATCAAAGGAAATTTAATTGAGCAATTTGCTTGTGACGAATTTCCTCGCACTTCCTGACCGGAGACATAAATTCTTGTTTATCTTCATGCCTCAAGGGTCAAAAATAGATGAAATGAAGAAGAAACATTATAACATGTACGAAATGTGTTTGCTGATGGACGAAAACTTAAATAGAAATTCATTGCTTTTAATTTTATTTTCGGTTTTCGCTTTGACGAGGTTTAATTACTGTTTGTTTAAATAATAGAACTGTCTTCTCGTTACTGAAAGTGCGAATTGAGATCTTTGAAGATTTCCTCTTGAACGCAGCGTTAAAGGGTGAAAAGGGTCTTTAAAAGTCATTAAAAAGCCTTTTTCTAAAAGAATAAAAAATCTCTAAGTTTATTACGAAACAAAAATTAATAGTTATATATATATATATAGTATTATTATATCTGCGCAGAAATTACATAGAACAATGATATAGTATTTTGACATCTCAATCTGATAATGAAATACGGCATTGAAGAGTTTTCCATATCAAAACCACAATAAACCATAAGTTTCATAAAACTCCTTAAAAGCCCTTTAACATCCTTCAAAATCTGGTGAAATTCCTTTAAATTTCGTAACATGAGTTGATATTTCTTAAAACTACCTAAAATTACTCAAAATTACATACAGTTTCATTAAATCTCTGAAAATTACTGAAAATCCACTGAAATTTCGTTAAATTTCTTGAATCTTCTCAAAATCCTTTAAATTATTTAATATCCCATAAACTTACTTAAAATCCTATAAAATTCCATGAAACTCCGTAAAACACCTCGAATTCCTTAAAATTGTTTAAAGTCCTTTAAATTTATGAAAATCACAATAAATTTCATAAAACTCCTTGAAATACCGTGAAAACCTTTAATATTTCTAAAATTCCAATAAATGTAAAATTATTTCAAATCCTTGAAAAACCTTTAATATTTCTAAAATTCCAATAAATGTAAAATTATTTCAAATCCCTTTCAAATCCCTTAAAATTATTGAAAACCCTATGAAATTTAAATGCTAAAAAAAGCTGACAGTTTCGGCGGTATACATTCGCATAATTCGCGGAATTTCCAAACCAATCAGGTTTTCGACAACAATGTGGGTTCGACATATGGTAATTATCACTTTTTTAAGATAGGATAAAATACATAAAAGTTAAAAATACATAAAAGATAAAATACACAGTGAGATTTATTTTTTCTTCTCAGTGTAAGAGACCCCTCAGAGGCCCCCCCGCAATACAAGGTTTTGCTACTACACAGTTACGTCACTGGTTATTAAGAATTGCAAATATTTAATCATATTGCATTATCATGCAATTAGAGGATAGAATTTCATTAACTGGAATGAATGTCATTGAATTTATGCCACGCTCTGATTTCATCACAGTGTGTCTTCTTCACGTGCTGAAGAATCTGAATGATTCCTAAAAATTCTGATAAATCCGGATTCATCCGGATTCGAATTGACTAGATTTTTTCAGAACTGTAAATCCGATTGGTTCTGATTAACTCAAATTGACCGTATTTATTCGGATTAATTCGGATTGAAAAATGCCTTACTTTCTGAATTAATTATTGTAAACAAGGACAAATTTTTCGATTATCATAGGTCTTGCACCGTGAACTGTTTACTACAAATCGTAATCGGGCGGTCGTAATGAATAACAAAAATGTGATTACAAATTTTGTGTGTTATAACTCTTAGTTTTCAAACAATGATCCATTAAAGTCAGCGTGATTGAACACCTTGGAAACCAAATATATTTTTAGAAATAATCTTTGCTTGGTCATTTATTTGAAAAATCAATTTCACTTTGGAATACAGGCGTTATATTTTATTACATATTTTTTAAATAATCGTTACATTCTCGTCACTAATAACGCAGTATAATTTTTATATATCTATTAATTACTGTTTAATAATTGTTATATAACGATTAAACAACGATCATATAAATATTTTAATATTCTGATATAGTAATTTACAAATGCTATTCAACTATTTTCAAAGAATGTACTTTCGGAAACTACCTTTTTAGTTTTGTGAAATATTTCTAAATGAAACACATGAAAAATTACAAAACTGATATAAAACTGATAAAAAAATGTGTATCCACCAGGAAGAGATATCGATGCTCGTTAGGTAAGGTTGCAATTCTCCACTCCAGTGATATCAATGCCAAGCCTCAAGTTTACAAATACCATCTTTTTTAATTAATTTTTTTGAATTAAATTTTTTAAATTACAGTGTCCGGTTCAAATTGTTTTGATTTTTCTATCTGCTGAACTTTTTACGACTTATCGAAACAAAAGAAGATTATAAGAGCAGGCATGACTAACAAATTTTTAATTAAAATTACTAAATCGTGTGGTATATCATTATTATGTTTATATTCATTCTTATTCAATTTACCTTCCGGACAATAATTACTTTATCTCCATATAAGATCATTTTTTAACTATAAATTTAATCTTTAAATGATAAATTATAAACTCCCTTATTTTAATTAACTCACCGGTGAAATCTCGAGATGAAAGCTAATCGAGAAATCCAAAATGAACGACGAGGCCCTAAATAATTATTGTCCAGGTTGTCCATCGACTCGGTCACAAAACTGAATAAATTTTTTTATTCAGAAAATTCTCTCCACTCCCTCCCACAAGTCCACAATTGTTTGCATTGACTCAAATCTAGCCCAGATTGGGCTTCAAATTGGGCTTCACTTTTATTTACTCCCCAGACAAATAGTAATTGATTGTAATTTAGTCAACTGTCGGAATTAAATAATTAGTGGATTTAAATCATTTAATAGACTTTACACTACATATTTTTAATGTACTTTTCTTTTATTCTGAAAGAACTCAACTTCCCGGAGGGTCTGAATTTTTAGAATACTCTCGACCGACTAGAAACGAGAAACGGATGAAAGTGGTCTTTCTGTCCCAAGAATGGTTCACCAATCCCCACTCAAGTACTGGCCAAAGAGTCGGGGGTAAAGTTCCCACTTGGAAAGATTCTAAGGAAATTTTATGTGAAAATTCAACTACAGAATTCGGGATGGTTGATTAGTAATGAATTAGCAATTAAATGTTTGCGTATGGAAACTTTATAATAGAATTTCCATACGCAAATGTTTATTTATGATGTTTACTAATCAAGCAACTTGAATAGTAAACATCGCACTGAAAGTTTATATCTTCTTCTGGTGGTCCTTAACTACGAAAGGGTCCTCTCATAATATGAATTAGTATAAGAATTTAACTAACAATAAGTTACATTCATATTATATTAGTTATTAAATATATGTTTTGCTTGTCTGGAGTTCAAACTTTTAATCCAGACGATAAGAGAGTAAAACAAGTTTGATTATACCCTTATCAGTTGGATATTAAGTCTGCAGTTTTATCATTACGGTTAATAATTGTTATAGACAAAGCGGAACTTCCTTGGAATTCTTTCTTTTATATTACTTTTTTTTATATTGAAAAGAGGAATAAATAAAGAATCGTAAAAACAGGAAAATATTTTGCATATTACTCAACGGATCAAAAAGAAAAAAATAAGCGAACTTTGCCTGGGTTGTTAAATTTATTTAAGGAAAATACTAAATGTGATTTTATTTTTACAAATTCTAAAACTACATGTCTGTCTCTTATCAATTATTATCCGCGTATAATTCACAATTCTTCAGACTAATTAAGGATAATTGTAAATTAATTGAGATGAATTATCGAGTTTTGATTAGTACCTATAATTTAATTTTTTTAATCTCTAATTCACTTCATTCTAAATTATCACGCACTTCAGCTTTTATTGACTTATTTAAACTTCATTCGGGATCATTGGAAATGTTGATAATACTTTTCCAATTAATTAACATAATTGTTCACTTTTTAACTTATTATTATAAATTTAACTTGGGAGGTTTAAAATGTTTGATATGATATTTAATATCTAATTTAAGAATAGATTTGTAATAATTACATGAAAAATAAATAATAACTGTATATTTATGTTTAAAATTTATTTTTTTCTCAAAAAATTTTTTCAATTCTCCGATAATGTTTTTAATATTGCCTTAAGGCCGTGTATTACTTATCCGATCCCTACCTTAGCGACATTCAATTTGATACCTCGATAAATTTAGAAGTAACGGTGCAGAGAAAAAAATGTCGGTAAGGTAGGAATCGGATAAGAAATACATTTTTTAAATAAATACAAATCTTTTAAAATTGTACGAAAAATTTGTTAATTTATTACAATTCTTAGAATCTATATAAATCGCTTAAATAAGATTACCTTGTAACTATTTAGGTTTCATCATGGATCAGTGCTTTGATTCAGAGATCATGTCAAGGGTCGAACATAATAAATTATTATTGTTAATGATCACAACCCAGACATTGTCCCCCATTACGAATCGAGACTATTTATTAATACTATATTTATACAGATTATGCTGATATACCCCCTTGAATAGTTTTGTGTCCTTAATATCCATTTTTAATTATTATTATTATTATCAACAAAGAGAAAGTACGATTAATTTTCTCATCAATTACAATTAAAATTATAAGTTTTATAGTTTTCCTGTAAGAATATACAAAATATAAATAAATTTAAAACAAAAAAATATTGTTAAAAATTAATTAGTATTGCGTGCAATTCTGTTTAATGCAGTCGTAAACAAGTTTTACGTTGCGGAGAGCTTATAAGCTCGTGCTTTTGAATCATATGCTCTCGTTTTATAGTTTCCCGGATGTGCACACGAGCTCGAGCCAAAGATTCCCTACAATGTGACGATCTAGTTCCGAATGTACTTAAATAAATAATTCAGAAGAAAACTACTTTATTGATAAACGATTTTTACTTGTGGGTGTCAGAAAAACTTAAATTTTAAGTTTCAGCTCTCCTAAAAATGATTTAAAAAGAAATTTTAAAAAATCGTGACCGACAGTAGGTAAAGTAGGCCGCTTTTTATTGCAGGTTCCTGTTACCACATATACCAACATTTCGAGCAATCGAGGGTTTGATTCCGGGCTAAATTTAGGTTAAGCTGGCAAATTATACGTAGTGCAATTTACCAAAGCAATTTTTTTCAGAAAAATTAATTTGAATTCGTATTTTTAGATGCAGTAAATTCAAAGGCCACCAATTTGCAAATTGCAAATTGCAAGCTTGCCTCGGAAGCTTCTTGCTAACGTGGTTGATGACTCGTATTAAAATAAAAGCTGGTCTTTGACAGATGAGTAAACTTCTGAGTTCGTTGCATTTTGACCGACACTCTTCGTCCTCTCCAACTCGTGTTGAAAAAATAACCACAAATAACCACGAGACTCTCCCCACTCCTCCCATTTAAGATTTTAGTTCAAAGAACGACTACAAAATTAAATCAAAAAAATAAAATAAAAATAAATGAAAAACAACTTCTTTGAAGATTTAATGTTTCAAGAACGGAAACTATTTTTTTATTATTTTCTTTTCTTTCGGCGAATGAAAAAACTTCAGTAATAATTAATTTTTTTATCTTTTAACTGGAAATTAAGACAATTTTTTGTTGTTATATATAAAGTTTATATAACACCATACATAATATTTACATAACTGTTACAAAACATCTGCATCCAAGTAAAATAATAATTGTTCTAAATAAATTTAAAATCGCGATCTTTTAAAGAATGTTATATAAACTAAAGTATTATAATTTTATCTAAAATTCACCGAAATCTCTAATTAATAAAGAATAATTTTGTTTTAGTACCATAGATAATACTGTTTTAGGAATATTATTACTATTATTAAATTTATGTAATATTTATGTAACTTTTCAAAAAATTAATTATTTCTTTAATTGCACACTAAACGTAGGATAGGTCGTCGTGTATTAATGAATGGTCGCAAAACTCGAGTCGAAATTTGTTCTAAATTTAATCTTGACGATTTTGTGTTGCTTTAAGCACTTGCCAAATTTTCTCACTCTTTCTTTCTTCAATGCAGAAATGTTCATTGCCAGTGTCTTAACAAATCTCAAACGTTTCGGACGTGTTTTGCCAAAAATCAAACAGTTTTTTGAGTTACCAGCCAAAACACCTTAACTTAACATTATTTTCAAAAAAGTGATAACAAAACTGCCTGGACTATTGTTTTCCTCTAAAAGAAGGTAAGACAAAAAATCTGGATTTAATCATTTTATCAATTCATTAAAAAACCTTTAAGTTAAATCAAATCTTTTTAAAAAATCTTGATTATTAAAAAAAACTGTTTTACTTTGTTAAATATTTTACTTATTTTTATCTTTTGAAATTTAATTGATTCATTAATTTGCATTATGTTCTAAATTTAGATATATTAAGGATTCTACTCGAGAATTTGATGGACTCAGTTGCCCTGAAGAATTGCATTTTGATTGAGTTTATGATAATCAGATTATATTCGTGATAATTCCCTCATTTAAAATTTATTGATTATTTATTTCTGACTATAGACCCTATCACCCTATCGTAGAGAGTTTTACAAAACTCACTTAAATCAAAATTAATTTGTAATCAAAGATGGTTTATACGGAAATAAATGATTAAATTAATTTAATTAATTAATTATATTAATTAATATCGTATTAAAACGTTTAAAAAAACAATTTTCGTATAGAACTCGATTATTATCTTTATTATAAAAAGTATAAATTAATTCCACATCAAATTGAATAATTAAAGCACCACAATCAATTTCGACAGATTTCAACTAAACTAAATTTATCTATAAATGTGTTGCGAAATTTTCAGTGAAATTTCAGATCCACGAGGACACGTGGCACAATGTTTTCCTCAAAACGAGCCAAAACAATTACTTTCACGCGTATTATCCAATTTCAGAAACTTATTGATTATAAATAATTATAATTACTTGATTTTATTTATTTAATGTATACCATTTAAAAATGGTATTTTATATAGTTTGTTGAATTAAATGTAATATAAAACAAATAATATTTTTGTCACTTCTACAAAATTGAAATACCAATTCAGAAAAATAAGTTTTTGTATAAAAGGGTAAAGAAAAATATTATTGAAAATTATGTGCGCTCTTCCTGTTTACGAAAGTTTTTAAAGCGGCGCATTTTCAGCACCTGATCAAAGAAAGCTTCTATTTGCGTTGTTTTAAATTGTTTACAAGAATTTTAAGCTAAAGATTTAGAAATCAGGCCAAATTCACCCTCGCATTTTTTCAAGGACCTTTTTTCGATAACAAATTATTTTAAAAGTTACTAAAATAAAATAAATAGATAAGGATTAGGAAATAATAAATGTCCAATTCAACAAAGGGAACTAGTTTTTGTAAAAGGTACTAAATAAAATTTCCCAAGAGCAAAATAAATGTAACGAAAGCACTAAATTGAACATTTAATTCAGAATATCTTATTCATCAAATTTATTTTCATCTGGATGAGAGTGATTTTGTAGATTTTGACAAAGAAAGAAAGTCGTGATGAAAGTTAAAACGTCATTTTGCAAGTATTTTTTGAAATAAAATATTATTAAAGTTGAAAACTAAATTAAAAAAAGCTTTCTTTCTTTATTAATTAGAAAGTGAAATGGATCTGGTTATTGATAAAGGTTGCTGGCCGATTATTGGCTCACTCGGCTATTTTTATTGGCACTAAGATTGTTTTTTTGATCTCCTTTTCTCCGTATTTTCTGTTTTGAACCCAAACTCTTAGAATCAAAAAATCTGCAAACTTTAAAATGTCGGTCCAGACACAGGAATTTTCTTTTATTAATTCCCGAAATCGGAACAAGGATCTCGTGCTGTTTACAGTTTATATTCGCCGATTAAGAATTCCGATGCTTCGTAGCCAAAAATAATCGGGTGTTGCTGAATATAGAAAACTCAAGCTTGATGCAGAAACGTGGGTCGTGACTCGGATTCGTGCCAAAAAAGCATTTGAGAAACGGAAATGGCGCGAATTCCTCAATCCACTGTCATAAATAAAATTTTTTTCGAAACTTTCACCAAAAAGTGAAATCCACATCAAGTTTGTCATTACAAATATCAAGAAATGATCAATTGAAAGCAGAATGTGAAATTTTGAGATTAGATTTCGAACTCTTCATTTTACGCAAGAAATATTTTTTTAAACAAATTTTTCGCTCTATAGTCTGACTTTCAGTTCTAAAAGGACTACATCTACAGAGCGAAAATATTTCTAATGTTAATATTCATTAAGTAAAATGAGGAGATTGAATTTTGAATTAAGAACTTGAACCCGACACCCTTAAAAAAAATGTCTTTTATTTTTCAGAAGGTCCAGAATGGGGATGATAACGCGAGTGCGGGGCCGCGTTAGAGCAAATTCTTTTGGAGTAGATAAGGAAAAAACTGCCCAGAGTGTTTGCCTTTTAAGTGCAGTTCTTTTGCTGCCCTTTTGCCCGAGGGGGCCCCTTCCTCTTTTGCCCCCTCCGGCACCAGCACTCTATTCGGCCCTGGTACTTCCGGTAGTTTTAAGTGCCAACTACCGATACCCGGTTTCCGCCCTGAAGACCCTCGTCGAAGCTACGAGAGGTCAGTACTCAAAATTATTTATTAAAAATTCTATATAAAAACTCTATTAAAACTGAAAGTTTCTTTTGTGAGGATTTTAATTAGTTAAAAATAAAAAATTCTTATTAAAAATGCTTACTTGGTTTTAAATCCTGAAGCTTCTTGACGTTGAATGGTGAATTGTGAAAAAAGAACCAGGTGACTGTGGATGGGAAAAATATTCCTTGAGATGTTCTTCTGAAGTTCGGAAAAATAATGTGGCCAAGAGAGTGAAGCTCAGGATGTTTTATACCCAGAGGCGAATCCTTGATTCCTAAACCTTGATGGTTGCCATGCAAATCTCCCCATCGACTTCTACCCACCTGTCCGTCTTGTCCTGTTAGCCGAGGGCTTTTTTGATTGACAAATTGACATCTATTATCCATTAAAATGCAAATCCAACATGATCACAAAAAATTAAGCCCAACCATCACCACATCGATTACGTTATCCACAATCATTAATGAGGCCGCTGGGGTGTTTTAATTTAATAAATTTGCGACAAGGTTGCAAAATCATAGTCGAGAACTCTCCAAGTCTACAATTTCCGACTCTCCAGAACCCTAGAAAATAATTATTTTAAGATGGTTAATCACATATTAAAGAAAGAAGTAAAAAAATCTCATATTTAAAAATAGTCCTTAATTTATTTAAGGACCTTGGATCCAAGTTCTAAAATAAAATTCAAAATTCAATAAAATTCAATAAAAAGCATTAAAATTATACATTTTGTCTAGTTAAAAAAATAGTGGCGTTATATGAAAGAATTTTGTTTAGAAAAATGTAGAAATCGAATTTTGAAGTTAGAATTGAATCCTGATTTATTATCAGAGCAGTAACGTATTTCAATCAAAAGTCCAAACTGCATTCAGGTAAATTTGGACTCAACACAATTAATTGTGTTAATTTCTAAAATTAAAGTAAATTTTCTGTTTCTTCAGATATTGTCAAGAAAGGATGGAAGCCCCTCAGTCGATTTTTGAAACGTCTCTATGGACCAATCGACCGAGCAGAAAACCTCTTCCTAAAGATGAAAAACCTCTCATTAATGATGAACCAAATCGTATTTTTAATGCTGGCCGACAAAATCCTGGTCCCTCAACAAAGAATGACTTGTTTATACACTCTGATGTTTTATAATGTGATCGCCTACTGCGTTAGTTACATTAAAGAACTAATTGAAAAAGAAGACTGGTCACCTTACGTCACTCTGACCGAAAGATCCCAAATAAAACATCTCGCAATGTCTGCCACCAAAATCGTCTTGGAATGGACCAAAGCAGTTACTTTTGTTGTTACAATCACCTTCATGCTTCTCGTTTTTGGTCTGGAACAAGGACTGGAAAATTACAAGTTAGTATAATTATTTTATAATTATTGGATTTAACTACAGATTCCTATTATCTAACTATTTTAATTGTCTTTCAATATTTAGTGAATATAACTGTCTGAGAGAAGGGTTTTGTAACAATTTATATTTATAAATCTAGGGAAATTCCATAAGTCTATAGCTGTAATTTACTGCTAATAATGGCCCTCGGTATCTCGGTGACCATCTTCGTATAATAGGGACTATAATCATATTTTAGTACTTTACTTTGACTTGGGCACATTTAGGTATAGTTTACCTTATATTTTCATACCCCATGTAAATTTTCTGCATTTAAATTGGGACTGTACTTATTTGTAGAATGTAAATCCTCTCCTTAATCTCTTAATAGTAAGGTTTACGCAAAAAATCTTACCCTATCTTATGATTTTGTAAATGTACCTGAAAAGTGTCTTCATATTTCAATTCATTTCGATCCGTTTTCTTCAATTTCAGACCCTCAGCTCTCTACACGATCATCACCTGGTTCTACTACTCAGCGACAGAGAAGGTCTTCGTCGACATGTTCCCAGGAATCCTTGTCTTCATGCAACTAGAAGCCCTCGAGAATATCGAGAACCTTTATGCTCCAGTGATCCTTCGCTGTTTTACTATAATAATGTCCTCCCTTTTCACCCTAATTCTCCTCCCAACAGCACCCTGGAGATTCCTCATCGTGGCCACATACCTCAACGTCTTTCTCAGGTCCAAGGAACTCTTCAAAAATTCAGGAGCTGTTCTCCAGAAAGAAAGGCAGATCCTCAACAGATACAGAAAAGCCACAAGCGAAGAGATCGAAAGGTTCGATGATGTCTGTGCCGTCTGTCTTTTTGCGATGACGAAAGCTCGAGTCACTCCTTGTCATCATCTTTTCCACGCGGATTGCCTAAGACAGTGTCTCAAAACCAGTGACAAGTGTCCAATGTGCAAACGAGAACTCAAATTCGATTAAGAGGACCAGGAGAATTTTTTAAGAGACTGAAAAATTATTCAATCAATAAGAATTTAAATTATAAAGGATACTCTATGTTTTTAGGCTTGCCAGGTGCTTTGATTTTTCTAAAGTCCTTAACTTGAAAGTCCTAGAAACTTAAAAGCGTGAAGAAATTTATATACTAAAGATAAAATTTGTAAAGAAAGATACTTGAAAGTTTTAAGAAAAAACTTCAATCTTCTGGAGTATTTCTAGCAGATTTATCCGACCTGTTGTTTCAATTTCGATGAATTCTCACGACTTATTATTATTCCTTAGATATATGCTGTGATAAGAGAAACAATCTTAAGGCTAAGCTCTACATATTTCTAGTTCTCTCCTTTTTCTACAAAAAAAAAATAAACAAGAAACAAAAGATCATGGTGATTTTGATTTAAATATTAATTTTAGATTCTTTCTCTTCCAATAACACATCCATTGTAAATACTCCAGTGTGAAAAAAAAGCTTTGAATTTGTGTAGACATAATTTTTCACTGCACTGAGTTTTAGCACGCTTAATTTTTTTTAAGTACCAATTTATAGTTTAGTTTTGAGTTCAATGTCTGAAATAGTTTAATTTCATTGTATTGATTACCTGTATGTTATTTGTATATATTATATATATATATATATATATACCGAGTTTTTTATCTGAACGAATAAAAGAATTCAGCGAATTTAACAAAAATGTTTTTATTGTGTAATCTAACTTGATTTTTAGAAAATCTTATTTATTCTCCCTCGAATTTTTTGGTCACATCGATGTAATCACCATCGGGAGCTTCGTAATTTTCTATCGGCGGGGTGAAAGTTGGTCCACGAGCTTCGAAAGGCAAAAATGAATCATCGCACTGAAAAGAAGACTTAAAGTCAGTTTAATTTGCAAAAAAATGATCTAATTCGGAAGGATTGTATCTAAAATTGACTCACTTGAATTGCTGCCTGATAAAGTTCCTCAGATTCCAATCGAAGTTGGTCGAGTGCTTTTTGTTGAGATAATTGCATATTTTCCAAAGTTAACATATCCTGTCTATGTTTCTTAAGTTTGTAGGCAGACCATTCATTTTTTAAAAGTATCCTTTCATCTTCCACTTCGGGAGAAATTATAGGTAACTTTCGAATTCGTCGACTGAAAAAATTAATTACAAAGATTTATTTAGAGTTAGAAAAAAAACTCGTTGATTAAAAATCTGTAGAATAAAATTTCTACATTTTTTATTACATATGTATTAGATTCTTACTTTTTCTCCTGATAAATCACTGGTGGTACTTCAAGTTCCAAAACTGGTTTCGGTGTCTTGCTGACTTTTGTCAATCTTTTAATCGCCTTTTCTATCCTTCTTTTTTTCCTCTCGAATCTACGTCTTATAACCGCTGGATCGATTCTTCTTTTCCTTTTCATAGGCTCGCCCCTACAATTTTTAAAGATAGGATTCATTTAATGTCTTATGTATTAAAGGTCATTATGATATTTTTAAATAAATAATTATTCGATAATAAAATAAAGATTTCATAAATTTTTTAAATCTTACCAAAGAGGTTCCGTTGCCTTAAAATAAAGGGGGAGGGTATTAGTCGTAAAATTCCTTGCAATTCCTGATACATTTCCAATGGATAATCTAATAATAATACATAAACCAATTAATTTTTAATCAATCAAATACAACTCAGAAGGAAGAATTAAAGCAATCAGGTGTAGAATTTAACATTATATTACAATTTATTATAGAAAAACGTATTATGTGTAAAAACAAATGGAAGATTTTTTAGAGGTTATATTGAGATGTGTGAAAATGAGGAAATTAGAGAAACGTGAATTATAAATTGAAAAGGAGTTCACTTACCTTGAAAGAGAGGATAAAATTCCTGAAAACATAATTGCGTGATAATAATTGATCCTTTAATTAATAATAACTATATAAACAAATCTTTGTATGTTCTTCATTCCATTTTTTCGACTAGCAGACGATGAAATCAAGGTTGCCAACTCTTTCAAGTAGAAAATCCCGAAAATCCAAATCGGGCCCTTGAGAAATCACTAAATATTACTAAGTTTTCACTATATTTTATCATTTTATCTTTCATTTAAATTTATATCAGAAATGAAAGCTCTCTGTAACCAGGCTATACGGTATAAGCAGATATAATATAAGCATTAAGCAGATATAAGAATTCAAAATTTTCAAGTGATTTTAATAAAATATAAATATAATGTTTCTGATAGGGCCTCTGTTAATTAAATTTTCCTTGGGTCGAATCAAAGAGTCGAATCCAGAAAAGGGCTTGCCCGGGGGGGACATAGGGCAAGCCGCCATAGCCCCCACCCATTTCAATTTGACCAATAAGTTGAGCCACTCGACGCATGCGTATATAGGGCATCACTGGGACACTGGCGTCACATCTGCTGGATCTGCTGGCGACTGGCGTCACTCTAGTCTAGCTAGTTAGTCAGTTTTGGTTTTGGCTGGTTTTGGCAGCATTTGGCGAGCATTGAATCTAATAGAGCATTTTCGTAATATTCACTTGAGTTCTTGTCACTTTGCGTTCTGCTGTCCAGTGTGTACATCGCCTCAAACTTGATTTGTCGTTTTGTGTAGTGAAGTGTCTGATTTTGCCAAAATTCGTCCTTCGCCTTGTGACAAGATGTCTGAACGCTCGGAACCGAAACCTCGACGACTTCCAACGGAAGATCTATCACATGTCGAATTCGAGACCTCCGAAGATGTCGAGGTTATGCCAACTTTCGACAGCATGGGCCTCCGAGATGATCTGAGCCGAGGGATTTACGCTTACGGTATGATAATGAAATCTAACCTCACATTTTCCATTTCTAACCTCAATTTCTTTCTCTAAACCATTGAAAATTCATTTCCATAGTTAATTTTAGAGGCTTTCTTTAAAGTTTTGTAGTATATTACACACCAAGGGTCCTAAAACTTTGAAAATAATGCAGTAGAACCTCGCTGATCCGAGATCGAAACAAAAACTCAAGAGTAGTCCGTATTCGAGCCTTGTGCATATGATTAATTTATGCCAAATATTTGTACAATTTGATGTTTATTTAAGGATACTTTCAGTTTATAATACCAAAGAAATATCTTTGATTATATACTGAACCTCTAATACTTTGTTTTTATTTAAAGTTTCGTTTTATCCGAAGTAGGACTGGTTCACAAAAGCTATGATAAGTGGGGTTTCACTAGTCAAATCAGAGGTCAAATTTTCTTTTTTATAGTTTGTTTATGTACTTTTTCTATCTTCCTGTGCATAATTTGTTTATGTAGACATCTTTTTATAGGGAAAGGTAATCTATGTTACGGCTCTTATTGACTATTAACTGTCCATTTTTGCGGAATTTTAACATTTTAGAGCAATCTATTTAATTTAAGACCATGTATTAGTCACCCGATTCCTACGTTACCGGCATTTTTTCTCTGCAATGCCAATTCTACATTCTAAAATTTTATTTTAGAATTTTTGAATTGAATTTTTGATGTTTCTAGGTTTCGAGAAGCCGTCTGCAATTCAACAAAGGTCCATAAAACCAATAATGAAAGGCAGAGATGTAATTGCCCAGGCACAATCCGGAACCGGAAAAACAGCTACTTTTTCCATTGGAATCCTCCAATCTTTGGATATTCAAGTCCGAGAAACACAGGTTCTTGTTCTTTCACCAACGAGAGAATTGGCTTCGCAAATCCAGAAAGTGATCCTCGCCTTGGGCAATTTTATGAGCGTTCAATGCCACGTTTGCATCGGTGGAACCAACCTCGGCGAAGACATAAGAAAACTGGATTATGGACAGCACGTTGTCTCTGGAACGCCAGGAAGAGTTTTTGGTAAGTTATAAACAAATAAACCGGATACTTGTTCTATAATATATAAAGATTGTAGAGTTATCAAAATGTGTTTCTCCTTACAGATATGATCAAAAGACGAGTTCTAAGGACTCGAGCGATAAAAATGCTCGTTCTAGATGAAAGTGACGAGATGTTGAACAAAGGATTCAAGGAGCAAATCTATGATGTCTACCGATATCTTCCACCCGCAACTCAAGTCGTTTTAGTCTCGGCTACTTTGCCCCATGAAATCTTGGAAATGACATCAAAATTCATGACCGACCCCATCCGAATCCTTGTGAAACGGTAATTACAATACATAATTACAGTTTAATATTAATTAAATTCTAAATCATTTTTTAACGAATTATGCATACTAATATTTCTTTCTTTTTCAGTGATGAACTTACTCTCGAGGGTATTAAACAGTTCTTCGTTGCTGTGGAACGAGAAGAGTGGAAGTTCGACACCCTTTGCGACCTCTACGACACCCTCACAATCACACAAGCCGTCATTTTCTGCAATACGAAACGCAAGGTCGACTGGCTCACTGAGAAGATGCGAGAGGCAAACTTCACTGTTTGTTCCATGCACGGAGACATGCCTCAGAAGGAAAGGGACAATATCATGAAAGAGTTTCGGTCGGGACAAAGCCGAGTGCTGATTACAACAGACGTCTGGGCTCGAGGAATCGACGTACAACAAGTTTCGCTTGTTATCAATTATGATCTTCCTAACAACAGGGAGTTGTACATTCATAGAATTGGACGCTCAGGTCGATTCGGCAGGAAGGGTGTCTCTATTAATTTTGTTAAGACCGATGATATAAGAATATTAAGGGATATTGAGCAGTATTACTCAACCCAGATTGATGAGATGCCAATGAACGTGGCGGACTTAATTTAATTTAGTTTAATTTATTCTTTTAATTTTTAACTTTGGCTCCTTATAGTTAACTTGATTTATGCTAAGAGTAAAAGAAAGAATGATTCGATTTTGGATTTTGAAGGACCTGATTGTACATCTCTGTACAATATTGTAAAATATCTTTTCTATGTGTTAATAATAAAGTTTCTAGGTAAGCCCATTTTTTTTCTATTTTTATTTACCTCTCCTGTACTTTTAAAAACTAATTTTTACTATTTAAAAAATTGCTTAATTGTTTATTATTTATTCGAATTTGGTATGCTTTATTTAGATTCGAAAGAGATTTTGCTTAATAATAAGGGTTGTTCGGATGGCAACACTGACTCGAAGAAATCAATAATCCTCCCTTCAGCTCACATGGTAGTCTGGGAACGAAAATAACATGGATACACAAAGTGTGGAGAACTTGTTTCTGTTTTTGTTGAGTGATACGAATATTTTCTTACCAATTTTTAAAAATTGAAATGATTGAAATACAATATTGCTCTGTAACATCTAGGGGTTTAAGTCGAAAGGATAGATGATTGACTATAGGTGAATACATTTCTTGACTTTCGTATTTAAATCTCATTTTTAGGCTCATAACTTCAAAAATTTTACAATCATTGAAAACAATTTAAATGAATAGCGTTTTATTTTTAAGTAGGTCTATATATTTTTGAAAATGGAAAAAATGGAACAACAAGAAGAATGCAGAGCCAGAAGAACCCAAGCTGTTCGTCGTTTTCAAAACGATTACAAATCAGATGGCCAATCACCACGTAAGTTTCTTGATATTTTAATAATTATTTATTCTATAGTCAAATGAATTATGGGATTTTGAATTATGACCGATTTTACTCCATTATTCAAATTATGAAATTTCATTTGCTGCCGAGAGGGGTCAGAAATTTTATTGTCCTCTCTGACCCTCGGCCCTCTGTTACCTCGGTAAAAAAATTGCTTGGTTAAATAGTGCAAATTTCAGTAGATCGAGTCATGGTTTAACATCTTCTTTTTAGAAGTATATTTTTGAAGAAAAAATTGTGGAATGACTTAGTTAATTTTTAGTAGGATTTCTTTTTATTTTTTTAGCGAACACAATACCTGGTCCTCAATCTCAAGCGAATGCAACTCGATCAACTATTTGCATCGCAGTTTATTTGATGTCAGAAGTCGTCCTGACGATGGAAGTTGAAAAAAATTTTACTGTTCACCAAATTATGAATATAATTCAATCAGATGAGGAACTGGCTTTAGCAAGGACCCCTCCATTTATTGGGCAACCAGTTTTTGCACTTTGGCTCTGTTCTTCTCAGCTGGAAGTTCAATTAAAACCATCACATAGGTAAAGATTACATTTAAAAAAATTTTTAAATGAAAACAAAATTTCGATGAGAATAAAATTGATGAAAAATTAATTTCTTATATAGGCCACTACAACTCGCAGCAAAGTGGCCAAGATTAGTGAGCAAATATGGATGTCAAACAGGGGCAGATGATGAGGAGCCAGTTCTTTATTTCCGGAGAAACGTTTTTTTAACGAGACATGAAGAGGAGTTAATTAAGGAACCCAAAATTCTAGAACTGCTTTATGCTGAAGCGAGACACAACGTTCTAGAAGGTACAAAAATACATTTTTTAAATAAAAAAATTTAAAGGGATCAATTTAAAAATTCGATTTTTTCACTTTTCTTAACAAATATTGTAATTAAATATTTTTTTCTTTCTGTACTAGAACTCATTTTTTAAATATGTGTATTTGTACTGAGCGAAAAATCTACTTTTAATTTTACGCTTTACAGTTTATCTCTACTTCTTTTTACGCAAAAAGTATTAAAAATAAACTTTTTTCGCTCTATACACATAATTCTGTTTCGAAAAATAGTTCACCTACAGAGCGAAAAAATAGCTAATTCTAATATTCATTGAGAAAAATGGAGAAATCGAATTTTTTGTCTAGAGCTGGAGCCCAACTCCTTTAATTGAATCAAATTTGAATTCAAATACAAATTAAATTTTAGGGAGATATCCATGTGAAGGACAAGCAAGATACGCAAGCTTGGGAGCTTTGCAAGCTCGAATAGAGCTTGGACCTTACAATGCACAGACTCACACCCTTGCATTTTTTCGAAAACATCGAGGAAGATTTCTACCCCATCATTATAATTCGCCGAATTTTTTATTAGGACTTGGATTCGGTCTGGGCCTAGTTGGTGGAAAAGGGGCCCCTGAAGCGAGACTTTTAGAGCAATACAAAAGAATTCCTAGTCACACAGGAATGAACACAAATTCTAGAAAATTAATCAGAAAGTATTTAGAATTTTGCTGGGGGTTGCCTAGTTATGGGGCTGCCTTTTTTCAAGGACAGATTGAACAACCAGTTAGGGGACTGGCTTCCTGGATTACCAATCGAGACCTGGCTGTTTTGATTGCTATCAATACAACTGGGGTTTACATCGTTGATGATACTCAGTGTGTAAGTATAATTTTAACAATAATTAAAAAGCCCTAAAAATAAAATTAATACAATTAAAATCAATATATCAAGATTTATTTTACTTAGCCGAGCAATCTTTCATGTCGAGTGGAAATTTCGGTTGAAATTGTTTTTTAACTGATCAGTAGTTTAAGATAATTTAAAATTTAATAATCAAAAACGAAACTTTATCTAAAATTAAACTGTATTATTATTTTTCTTACAGAGCCTTTTGTTGGGACTCAAATATTCCGAGTTGAGTTGGGAAATGGCAAAACCTTCGGACGAGGGAAACGCCGACTGTCTGCCTTGTCTATTTCTTCAATTTCCTGTTCGAGAAAACGGAACTCGTGTTTATAAAATCCTTCAAGTATTTTCCAAACAAGTACGAAAATCAACGTTTATTTATAATTTAATGAATTCGATTTCCTCATTTTATTAAACAGATATTATAATTAGATCTTTTTAGTGGTATTTTTTAATTAGAATTATGGGTAAAGAGCGAAAAAATTCCTAGTTTTAATATTATTATTGTAAAATGAAAAAATCGAATTTCGAGATCAGAACTTGGACCCCACTGTTAAGTTCTTGAAGAAGGGATCTTTGCTGGTTTCGCAAAAAATGAGACATTACAGATTCGTCTAAACGACACTTATGGACATTGAAAGCTTCGATGGTTCTTTTCTGTGCTAAAAGATTAAAAATCAATATAAGAATCGGAAAAAAATAATTTTTTTAATATTAAATAGTGAAATATAGGTATTGTCTTGAATATTAATTTTTCAGGCGATTATGATGGACACCCTGATTTCTGGTTTCGCCGAGGAAAGTCGGAAGGTGGAATCTAATAGTGAAAATCTTAATAGACTCCAAAATGGATCCGTCGTGCCTAACGTCGGGAGCTTCACAAACAAACTCAGCAAATTTACTCTCGCCACTTTCGATGACGAAGGTATAATAAAGTTTATTTTATATTTTTTCGTTCTATAGCGCTACTCCTTTTTGGAACAGAAGTTTGTCCACAAAACGAAACCATATCTACTTATAATATTTCTTGAATTACAAAGTCCATATTTTTATTTACAGGTCGGTGCATTGGACAAATGGGCTCTTGGTCTTTTCAATAACCAGCATAATTATCATAAAAAATCACAAAGCAAAGAAAAGACATTTTTTAAAATAAATCACCTTTTAAGTAAAAAGGGACTTAATTTATTTCTTTATAATATTCTTTATAGAATTAATATTTAATACCTATACGTTTCATTCTGGCAAAATTCCAAGTCGATCATCTTCTCGAAGTACGTTTAATATCTGATGATATCTTTCTGAGACAAGATCCTGATGCCTTTTTAATCTTTTCTCCAAACTGTGAAGATACATGCTGATTTCGTTAATTCGGGCCCTCAATTTTTCCTTTTCTTCCGCTGATAAAACATCCTCCTATATTTAAAAATATAAATTTATTTTAATATTTATAAAAATACTTTTTTATAATAGCTAAAAGGGATTTAAACAAGTATTATGTTTTTTATTTAATTTAAAACCTGAGTTAAATTTTCCTGCAATTTCTCTAACTCTTGGTTGCCTTTGTTGAACATTTGCAGCATATAATTTGCTCGATCAACTTGTGATTGCTTGAAATCTCTAAGAAATTCTTCTTTTACCCAGATTGCCTGTTCCTTCAAAAGAATTATAGGATTTCCCAACTTTTCCATATAAGGTGCAAGAAAATCTACAGTTTCTTCCGACTCTCGTTGACTTTCAGCTCGAAGCTTTTCCTCCTGAAAAAAGAAACAAAAACTTAAGTAAAAAAGGAAATTTTATTCTAATCTGCTAATATTAAAAATAATAAAAAAACCTGTTCCAGAAATTCGGCTCTCGCTTTTTCGTTCCTGTTTCTATCAAAAATTGAGACTGAAAGTTTTGGAAGAGAATTCTCCCCATTCCTGGTTTCTATGAATTTATTAATCTCCGATTCTGCGTCTCTAACAAGAAAAGTGCTTTTTTCCTCTTCTTCAAGTTGTTTCTTGAGATCGCAAAAAAGAACCAAAGATTTTTCCGAAGGAGCCATCGAATCTGGCTGTAAATTAAAATCGAAAAATACAATTTGCAATAGAAAATACTGGCATAAATTAATTTGAAAAAATTTATAAATTTGTCTTCAAAATTCAGTTACATTGTATTCAAAAACCATGTCTCGGTTGAAAACTAGACGATTGCCTCTATCAGTCATCGGAGGTTTAATAAAAGTTCGAGTAGCTCTCGTATATTTTTCTTTATCGTAATGAAATTTTAATCGAATTTCATTCTCCTGAATTGCAAATTCCCTAATTGCAATGTCTTGAGAAGCTGGAATTTTTTCCTTTCTATTGTACTTTTCTATTATTTTCTGAAAAAAAAAGCATAATGTAGATTAAAATCAAGTAAATTAGAATAAAATCATTTTTCAAATCCACATACCAGAATTTCGCGATAGTGAATATCATTTTGATGCCTTCGTGGCTTTTCTGTCGAAAACTGAACTTCTCTGAAATTTAAATTTATTTTGAAAACTTTTGAGACCTGATTTTTTAATGATTTAAATTTACCGATTATAGAGGAAATCTTCTCGATTCTTGTAATCCTGAATGAGATAATTTGGATGCAATTTTATTTTTGAAAGACCATCTAGACGAACTACGTCATAATATTTTATAGTCCTCTCATTATCAACTTTATTGCATGTTTGAGAATAATAGTGATGTTCTAAAAAAATAGATTTAAAGTATTACAATTTAATTTAATTATTAAATGAAATTCATAATTAATTAAAATAATTCAACACCTTTACAGCCATCAGGACGTCCTCTTTTATAAAAATCTATAACCAGATTCGAATCTACTTCTTTTCTAGACTCAAAAAGATTATCTATTCTGTTTAGAAATTTTTCATAAATTAATTTTGGGATTGTGTATTCATAATCATCATAAAGAGTAAGTCGCTCAATTAATCCAGTCATGTTGAAATAAGGAGCAATTAGTTCCAACTTAGCTTTTTTATAAAAGGTTGTTTTTTTGCCATTTGGATATCGTCTCTCAAAATCTGAAATTATTCTTCGATAAAATTAATTTTAAAATGGTGTTAATATCTTAGGAAAATATATTTCATTGTCCTAAATCATATTTCCCTTACGAAAAAATAATATAATTATTCAATCAGTGAGGTAGTGTGAAATTTTCTGATCTCTGGAACTCTGAGATCTGTGAAATTCTCACTGATTTAATCAGTGTCGATTTTATCCTAAAATGATTTTCCTATAATTTGATTTTTATAATGATTTTCCTGCAATGATTTACCTATACCATTTTTCTGTAATGATTTTTCTATAATGATTTTTTTATAATGAGTTTCCTATAATTATTTTCGATTAAAAAAATAAATAATATTAAAACATTGATGATTTTCCTATAATGAATTTCTTATAATCCCGAAAAAATTATGGGAAAAGCATTATAGGCCTAGAATCATTTTCCTATAATATTTGTCCCAAAGTCTACTGTTCGAATTTGAAATACTCAAAAATTATTATTTCCATTTTTAAACATTGTTCAAGTTTAGATTCAAGTTCACAATAATTTGTCAATTTGAATACAAAATCGTTGAAAATGCAATAATTAAAATTTTAGAATACCCTTGCACTTGAGCAACAATATATGAAAAGCGATCAAAACGGAATAATCGGACTGTGAGACCTGAGAATATGATTTAAATACTAAAATGAAGCAATGAGGCACCTAGACTATGAATTTGAATCTCATTAACATAAGACCCAGGCATATCAAGATGTTTTTCCTGTTGGATGGCAATTTCCTCCTCTTGATCAGCGTCATCAATTCCTCTCAACGTCCAAGGTTCACCAGGAAGAAGATGTTCCCAAAATTGAATCTTCGTCAAATCCCAACTTATTCCTGCACATCCCTCATTATTTAACTGCATATTGACCCAGTAATTTTGGTCATTCCAAATACTTTCAACTCCCAAATAAAGTAAATTGATTTCCGGCTCAGTTGGTGAATACGAGACTCCAGATGAAGGTTCAATAAAGAAGGGTTCGAGAATTTCTTGACCTCGAGGTCCACCATAATCTGGCAAAACGACGACCCAAGAGTGAATTCTAAAACCATGATAATCATCAGGAGGGGGTTTTTCGAATTCCTGTAAAATGAAATTAAATCAAATTTTAATATGCATTCCGAATTTCGAAAATGGACCATAAGTTTCCAAAAATGTTTCATAAATTCAATTAATTCAATTATTATCATTAAAAATTATAATCTTATAAAATTGTAAAAACCCTAATAATCCTCTGGCGCTCGTCTTCTTCTCTTTGAAGTTCATCAGCCTTGGCTTTTTCTTTTTTGGCTTCCATCTCGAGCAAAAACTGACTTCTGAAGTCTGGAGGTCGTTTTAGTTGATATCTTGCTGTGACCTTGGAATCTGTAGTTGGCGGTGGACCCTCTTCTTTTGGTAAATAAGGACATGACCTTTTAGTCAAGTCACATTTGACTTGTTCCCTTGAAGCATAGCCACTCACAACATAGGCGTTATATCCTTGACCAAGCAGAAAACTCACCAAGAGGGTCGCACACTCGAAACTATTGCCCCTTTGGAATAGTGTTATCCAGGTTGGAGACCTCAACTGATCAGGCTGAAAAAATATCTTGATTATTATTTTGCGACCCTATATTTTGGGTCTTATGTTATAGACTATATTTTTTGAGTTCCATATATATATATACAAATAGTATTTTTTGGACCCTCCATCTATATATATATACATCATATTTGGGGCTTACATTACATATTTTTAGGCTCTATTTGTGCCTCATATTTTGGATCTGATAGATTGGGCCTTATTTTTAGCCTTGTATTTTGAACCATATTATGGATAAAACTTTAATTTAAAAAGTTTTCAATTTGATACTTTATAATAAATGATTAGACTTTTCACGTTAGACGTATCGCTGAATAGAAAAAAATGTTAGTAAGGTAGGGATCGGATAAGTAATACATGGCCTTAAAATTATTTATTATTAAAGTTAAAATTACGTTACTATAAGAGGTAAGATTTATTCTATATAATTTATATAGAATTATCTCTAATACGATTTATGATTTATATATTATTTCCTAACCTTCTTAGTCTAGCTCCTTTTGGAAAGTTCAAAAAAAGATACCTAGATTGTGTTACGTACATAATCTTATCCAACATTTCATTCCTAGATTTACTTACCGACTGACGATAAATCTAATTTCTCGATACGCGCGTGTAATCGGTAAGGCAGATTTAGCTATAAAGTTTTTATCGATTATCTGAAATTGTAGCAGGAAAATAATAATAATATTCGGCATAGAGACCCACATTAAACGTCAGAGGAAAGTATATTCAACTGTAAACACGTGACTCGACTCGAGTACTTGAGTGCGTACGAGAAGTTGTATTATAAGATTAGCGCCTAGTTACGAGATGATTTAACTTGAAAGCGACATTTCCACCCTCCACGATGAAATTCGCTTAGCTCTGGAGGTGTTACCCTATTATATACAATATAACCTCTAGAAATATTTACCACCCATTCTTCCACCGGCTAAGGCGACCTTGACGAAAAGAGCGTGGCGCTAGCCGATCAGCTGACTGATGGTAATTGACCTCGTACCTACTCCACATTATTTGTCCGCTGATATATACACAAATTTAATGAAATTTGCATTTAGAGGCGCGCGCACATCGACCTCGTCCATGTAACTGAATAACGATTTTTCTCAAATTTGGGAGAGTTTACTAACCTGTAAAACGGAAGATTTTCCGAAAAAAAAAACGATTGAACGATTGCTTTAGTGAATTGGACAGCGCTGGATTTAGGTTTAGCGGGCCCCTGGGCAATAATAGTGCCCCCCTCCCCCACTGTAATAAATTTAAAATTGCAAATTACACAATATTTATTGCATATTTTTTTTAATTTCTCAAATCTACATAACTTATAAAAAATGTAATTCCATTTTTGGAGTGCCTGACAATATACGATCTAATTCGATAGTGGTGATTCTTTTCATTCTATTTAGACATTTTTCAATCGGACTGAAATTTTTACGGTAAATTTTTGTACTGGAAACTCAGAATTCAATACAGATTCCGATTTCAAGGTTATAAAAGTCAATTTTTAACTAAACTACCGATTCAAATTTTTTAATCAGTTTATTGCAAATTTTGCAGGATATGGAATATGGAGAATAAGACGAGAAAAGAAAAAAGAGATGTCTTTATTTGTATCTGGAACTTAATAATTGGAAGGTAAAGAATGTATTCTCTGTCTGAATTAGTCGAATTGAATAATTGATGCCTGACTTCTGACAGCAATTTTACTATTGAATTATTAAATCAACATAATCTAGAAAAAAATTCTATAAATTAATTAGACATTTTTAACTAATTCGTAGGTTTGGAGAAAGTGAGATTGGGTAATAGACAAAGTTTATCTACAGAAAACTAATTATTTAAATGATTGAAAGTATTGAAACTGATTAATTTCTAATTAGGAGGATTTGAGAGGTGAATTAATTGATTGCAGTAAAATTAACACCAATTAGACAATTAAATTGTATAGGTATGAATATATCAATGTATAGAGGAAATTGTAACAGCAAATCAATTAGACAACCAAATCGAAATAACATATCAATGAAGATGGACAAATCGTAACAACAAAAGAAAGACAACCGAATCATAAGAAGAAATTAGTGAAGATGACTAAATTATAAAAACAATAAAGAAGACTGAATCCTATAATAGGGGTGAGCATGATCAAAACATAATACTTAAAGTTACATAATACTTAAAAGACGAAAGAGGCGTATTTAAATGAAGATTATAAGGTAAATACAGGATAACGAGGAACGCAAAAGAAAGAGACACAGAAAACACAAATCAAAAAGACTTTTACAATCTCTTCATCTTCACCCTTCCGTTGCTCCCAAAAAAGAACACATTCAATACTTATTCACAGAATAAAATTAAATTACCCATAATCCTCTAATCATCCCTAATTGAGGCGTCGATCTAACGACTTAAGTAGCTTTTAAACTCCCTGCACTCTACAACCTCAAACTAAGAATCACGATCATGCAAATCCCCATCAACAACTCCATTGAAACTTTTACTCTTTCTAACTTTTCCTAAACATCTCATTTCCTAATTATCTAAAAAGAATATTTAACCTCTAGTCTGTTTTGTTTTAAATCTTGTGGATATAATATATATAATATTTATTCTAAATCCTTGCAAGTCTCCAAATCAAACAATAATTTCAGTAATTCACTTGAATTCAACACTATGGGCGTTTCTGAGACGTAAAAGTTAAAAGATGGAGGGCATTCCAAAAAAACGTCCTAAGTTAGACCAAATTAGGTGTTAAAAGGGACTAAAAAGCAGAACTTTATCCGTGCTTCATAAGCATAAAAACGGTTTAAATTCTATTTGTGTAAAAGAGCATCTTTCTGACGTTAGAGGACATTTCTCTGAGTGAAAATCATTAATCACGGGTTTATTAGCATCTTTTCGAGTGATAAATCTTTGAGTTGAGAGCCACTGAGCGCAGCTGCCGCGGCGGCGGTATCTCCGCGTTGTCTGCTCCCTCACACCCTCGCCTTGTGTCCCACGTGGGTGACGGTCGAAGGGGTCGCGAGGCGGAATGAGGTTGACGAGGGACGCCCGAGGGGGAAGTTGGAGGGTGTTGCGGGGGGTTGTGTGACGACGACGCGATGGCGCGGGTAAGGACGAGAAAGCGGCGGGATCGCGGCAAGAGGAGGTAGTCAAAAGGGGAGGTGTGGGGTGGATGAAAGAGGTGAGGGGGCGAGGGTGAGAGACATCGCACTGTGCCACCCACTGGCCATCTCGACCCTAACGCCTAGCCGGGCTACGTGTTTTCACAAAAAAGATTCCGCTCGTCTCTCCTTAGTATCCCCTCGGGGAGAGGAAGACAGCCGATGAGAATCTCTCCTCCCCCATCACTCGTTAGGATGTGCGTTATCTTTCGAAAGAACGACGCTGAACTTTTCCCGCGAATTCGCTTAGCGGGAAACCAGCCAGTCAGATGGGAGGGTGAGTGGAAGGGGATTCTACGAAATCAATGTTCCATATGCGATTGATCGAGTTGCCTAACTAGTTCGACTAGAAAATTTCGATAGGTCTGAATAACAAGGCTCTATTTTTGAAGATGCATTCTTAAGAAGTGCCTCAAGAGGTGCATCTCGTTAGGTTAAAAATTCTGGATTATCGATGTATGATGTGCGTTTTTTTTTTCAGATCGTATGAGCGTATCTGATCCTGATCCTTTGACAACGTGAAGCAGGGTGTAATTCGATCGGTAGACGCATCCTGTTTTTACAGCAACTGGAAATACTCTTCTCGTCACGAAATACGTGCTTTCTGCGAGCTTCGATCGACTTCCCTCGAGAAGGCTCGAAAGTCAAAAGTCTCTTGGCGGTACGAATCTATATAATAGCTCTTGTACTCTGTGCACAATTGCTGCGAGATAGACGAAAGCTCTACTATTTTAGAGAACTATTTCGTAGCATATACAGCATAAGCCGTATTACATTTTACGAAGCAAGTGCCATTGCACTTTATATAATATTTAAATGAGAGAAGTTCCTACTTCGACCTGCCTCACCGTGATTGCGATGATTCTACAATATGAAGAACGCAGGTGTAAATAGGAGAGGGCCAAATGAAGTGCGAATTCAGTTATATACTATATATGAGAACAAGCATTTGTTCGGTAGTTGGAAACTCGAATTTGTGAAATTATGTTTTCTCAGTCGGAGCAATGAAGAAGAACGTCTTAATAGCAATGGAGAAGTGTGTTTCAGCAAAGGACAAAGGAGTCTTAGCTAAAGATGACTGTAGCACCTAATATAGAGTGAAGAACACTTTTAAAGAGTAATTTTAAAGTGTAAAACTCGAAACTGCGAATCGCTGGCCTCGATACGGCCCTGAGCTTAATGCTCAAGAAGTTTAAGTGTGGCACGCAAGATAAAGCTTTTCGGGGCGCCTCGCCGCGCTCGTAGCGCATCGAGGTCGTTATCTGTGGACGTGGCCACGGGCCTATATCAGGGACGATCGCGGCGAGCAACGGCGTCGCTATCTCTGAATAAGCGAGCCGTTATTTTGCGTCCGCGGCGCAGTAGTACCTAGTTCTAGTACCTATAGTCCACTATTCGCAGGTACTAGGTACTAGCTACTACCCACTAGACTGAACCCATGTACCTGGACATATAGGCACCCACGGTACATATTATGTGCCGGTAAATACGGACTTGGGATATATATGTGTGAGAGAATGTGTGAATGCCTGTGTATGCCTATGGATATGAACTCACACATAGAATTACTTTACATGCCACACATGCATACCCTCTTCCGTGGCTGACTTGCTGCGACGTTCGATTCACGTATACGGTGGTCACCGAAATCCACACTCGACAATCTAAGAGCGAAATTAGAGATTGTGGAAGATATCTTCGTGAACGAATGACATGCACCTGCTTTTCAGTTTTCGAAGGAATTGGTGAATGCAGAAGTGAACATCAACAATGGACAAGCGAGGAAGAAAAAATAAAGGTGGCCCAATCGTTATAATAAATCAATGAGTATCGTTACAAAGAAGAATAAAGACGATCAAGTCGTAACAAACTAATATAGATAAAATCAGTGACCAAGAAATGAGTAAGAGGACCATGTCGGAAAGAGCAAATCAATAAAGGTGACCAAATCGGAACAACAAATCAAGTACACAAACAAACCGTAAGAACATAACAATATAGATAACTGAATGGTAAGGAAACCAAAAGGAAGAACCAAATCGTATAAACAACTATAATCACCAAACCATAAGTAAATATCAATAAATGGTATACAACAAAAGAACGACAATCAAATCATTACAATAAATCAATAGAGACATGTTAATCGTAAGATCAAATAAATAAAGGTGACCACATTCTAACTAAATGGCAACAACAATAAGGAAAACGAAACTCTAAAAATAAATCAATTATAGGTAACCAAACCATAAGTAAATATCAATGATGACCAAATGGTATGCAACAAAAGAACGACAATCAAATCGTGTCAACAAATCAATATAGACATTAGACAGCCAAATCAAAAGGAAAAAATACTGAAGAAAACCAAATAGTATCAACAAATGAATAAACAGAACCAAATCATAACATCAAATCCATAAAGACAACTAAATCGCAACGATAATCATTAGGTACATTATAACAAAAGATCAATAAGTGTAAATACATCTCGATAAGAGGGGTCAGCTCAATCCAACCAAAAATCACTGATTGTCATAATCTGTTGGGAATCTACACGTGTTTCCGGAAGCGATAGGATGTCGGAAGTATAAACTCTCGGAGAACACAAGTAGGAGCTGGTAGGAGAGTTTATATCATGGAAGCCCTACAGACTGTTTTCAATGAGTAGTGATGGTAGGGAGAAAGAGGGAAAGAGAGAAGCGAGGAAGAACAAAACAAGAGAAAGAGGTGTGGAGGGGGGAGTGAGTGTAAGAGAGAGAAAGAGTGAGTGAGGAAGGTAGCAGGAGGAAGTGAGAACAAGAGAATATAAACCCTTATCGAAATCGTGATTCACCCCACATTCTCCGGAGACCCTCTAACCTATTAACATCCATATCAGAATAACAGATACACATGTATACACGTGTTCGTCCGCTTAATACAAACTCATACTCCATATGTACTTTATATCTGTATTAGAGATGATCGCTCCTGCACTAAGTGGCAAATCATATTTCCATTTGCGAGTTAAACTGATTTTCACGATAGTAAACATACTATTTAGCGAATATCATGGGTTATCAGTTTCTTATTCACTTTTATGTATTCAGTAGCGTTGCTAATTGAAAATTCCTCTTATCGACATTTACAGATATTGCAATCACTTATGGTTCATCTTCGGGCTAGGAAATTTGTAAGAGGAATCTTCAGTATACTATACATATACTTTTAAAATCATTTACTGCTCTCTGAGCAAAATCTGGGGTATGATCGGGTAATTGACGGCATTCCTGAGGTCGTAAAAATAAAGTATTTGCTGTTACAAATGGAGTTAAAGTTTGTAGGAAGATCGAGAGGGAGTTCGTTGCTCTATAAAGTCAGTATAACTATCTGTAGTCTCTATATTCTATGTGGAAGGCGCGCACAAACTTTTAAAGTCTGTGGATGAATGAATCCCTCTCTCTTTCCCCCATCCTTTCATTCTTCTGTGAATCCTCTCTGCCGCTTTGATAATGGAGACATAAAAACCCGGCTGCTGTTTCACTTAACCTTCTGTCGACTTTGTTATTAAATGAATCTCACCCCTGTTGTCGCTCTTCCCGGATTTAAATCACTAATTATTAACGGATCTGCAATTGTGGATTCATCCAGAAATATACCATATATATATGATATCATTTTTATATTTAATATCCTCTCTTTTTGCTTTGAGACACTCTGAATTCAGTTTTCATATTTTCAGTTTACATACTTGTAATTTTCATAATATTAATGAATGCCATCTACAAATAAAGTGTTTTATATCTCATCTGTAAATCCGTAAATTATTTAGTGTCAGAACCATGTAACCGTAGATTATTTTCCACCCATTTGAATTCAGATTCTCGTGAATGGAATATTGTCCCCATCCCTCGAGTAGCTTTTTATACGGCGTTGGTTTCACTTTTTTTTTGTGACCCCAATTCTACTTTAATGGTTAGGAATCCGATACTAAAGGATCAACAAGTTGGAACATATTTTTTCTCTACAGTTTTTTATGTGCGGATATAAAAGATACTTATATAGCATTTTGTGTATGTGTTACACATATTAAATAAAAATATGCAATGTGTGCTGCATAAAGTTGATAAAAAATGTGCTTTCTGGTTAGTGAATCAGTGAATGAAATTAGTCAACATTTTCTCTGGTTCAATTCAACTAAGGAGGGCGATTAAAATTTTTGCGAAAAGCAGAAATTTAATTTCTAGTATCAAATGATTCATAGAGATATAATCATTGTTGAATCTTATATATTGTTATATACTTTGATGAAACTTTACAATTACGAATTAATTGCTTGGTGGCATGACTTGTGCATTGTAAGCATTGCCCCCCAAGTGCAATGAGTCGAACAATTTGAAGGCGTGAATACAGGGGCTCAGAAGAACTAAACCAAAGAATCATCCATGGATGGCGATTCTATTGTGCACGCAAATATGACTTCAGAGGGGAATACATAATTTTTTAGTGTTCTCGATCATATAATTTCATTCATGCGAAACGTTTTATGGCCACTTTGGCATAAAAAGTGTATAATCTTAGATACCATCTTTTTCAATAAACAAGACATGGAATAACTGAAATGTCCGGTTGCATCTAAAGTTTGCAGGAAACTAATGGAAGATTTTAATGATTTGATTTTGTTTTTGAGTAAAGTTATATAGGAACTAATTTTGTTTCTACATCTGAAAAATCAGATCTTAAAGCTGACGGCTTTAAGTGAGTGTTCGAGCAGTAAACATATCATACGAGGTTTACAACCAATTTAACCATTGTCGAAATTGCAACAGCCTGGGGTAGATTCACAAACCAGATATACGATATATAAGTGGAGTAGTAATATAATTTTGCAGTGATTAGATTATCCATGCGTGGGGCGATACCGTAATCGATAGAGAAAGACTCGTTAATCGCAAACAAGTTGCTGTAAATCTGTTTGCCAAATTCCTTTTGTGGACCAAAAGCAGCATACTCTCTCAATCTGAATTAGTAAGAATTTGACTAAGTAGATTAGTAGCCTCAAATTCCATTATTTAATTAGCTTCTTTCTGAAATTATTCATTTCTCCACTTTCCACTACATAAATGAAATATAGTAAGTTAACTATTACCCAAGTGAATTAGTAAGTATAACTTAAGAATTGTTCACAACTAATTGTTTTTAAGAACTATAATGAATTAACCATTTGTACTGATCCGTAAGCTTGATCATTGATTAAACAGTGATTTCTGATCAATCAGTCCTTTTTACTGATTAATCAGTGAAAACTCACTTCATCCACCTCACTTGAGTTAATTTGCACTGATGAGTTCCCTTTGATTAATAAGCGAAGTGAGTTTTAACTGATTATTCTGTTAAAATGACTGATTGATTATCGGTGTAAATGAAAATCGTTACTGTACTATTTCGTGACACATGTAGACAAAACACTATATCAATTTTTTCGAAGAAATGACAACCATGATTTCCAGATAATCCGCAAGTAGGTAAATTCCACGTATTTGTGTGTTGCTGTAAACATTGAACCCGCTGAAAAATCACCCCAAAGAGCTCAAAGAAAATAAAAAAAAAATAAAAAAATACTTCCGGATATAAAACTCCGAGACTCGAGTTCTTGAAATGATTTCCTCGGCGACTTTTTGTTCAGCGATCGGCAGGCTCCATTAAATCCCTCCGATATAATCAAGCGAAGCTAGTATTTTTCTCAACAGCGACTCAAACTCTCTCTTTTTTCCCTTTTTTCTCTCTTTCGTTCAATACCCTTCCACACACTCAGATGGATTCCAAATCCAAAATAGATTTAATTTTATAGAAGTAAAAATGGCAAAGTCAAAAAGTCCAACTTCTACAATATGGTACTACAATTTTTATTTTTTTTAATTCACCCATAATCTTCTAAACTTTCTTATAAACCCTGAAAATGCATTGTGAAACTTAAAAAAATTTCATTGTAGAAGGTTTTTAAGTTGTTTTAAAGAACTTTAAGGTATTTTTAGTGATTTGAAAAAACGTCAAGTGATTTAAAGTAATTTAAACAAATTTCGGAGGATTTGAAGATATTTCAAATGTGTATTTAAAATGATTTTGAAGAAAAGATTATTGTGAACAATTCAGTTAATAATTAAAATTACTAAATGGATTAGTAACTTATTCTCACTAATTATGTGGTCTTTTTCAGTTTTGCACATGAAGACCACATTAGAACTATAAGGAAACCTATAAGGACCCCATTAGGACCCTATAAAAATTTCTGCACGAGTCATTCTCATTTTTTTACTGATTCGATTGGAGAAAGTTCTAACTCCGTCATATTTTTCCTTTAACTGACTAAGAGATAAGAGGCAAGCCGCGACAGATGATCAGTTTCCTCATAAGATTCTTCCGCATGGAATCTATTATTCCCCTGGACACCCAGTGCATCTGGGATGAATAGATAGACGGGCAGATAGATGCATGCCACAGGGAAGTGGTGGTAAGGGATGCCATGGGGTTGAAAGGGGGTTGAAAGGGGCAGGGAGGCGCGTTGCTGTCGAGGGTGGCGAGAAACGAGGCTCCGAGGGGTGGAATTGGCAGGGGCGGAGGGAGGGTTCTCTCGCTGATTACGTCGCAGGATGGCCAGCTAGAGCGCGAGGATGCCGTCGGTCTCTCCTGTTACTATAGGTATAGTGATAGTCGCTATACTGCTACGACCAGCTCGAGCTTGCTCTGGATAGCGAATATCCGCAATGTCCTACCAACCCTATGCTCTCTCACCCTCACTCACCCACATCCACCCTCTCACACCCACTCTCAACATCTATCCTCCATCCTCTTCTCTCATCTCTCTCCTCCTATCTTCTATCTTCTATCTTCTATCTATCTGTCTAGCTCTCCTCGCTTCCCTAGTTCCCGGGTGCAGGACCCTAAGCTAAACTAAGCCAGCCCAGGATAGGAGAGGATAGGATACGATAGAATGGCATAGGAAAGGGAATAGTGGAGGATAGCGAACGTAGCAGAGGATGTTTTCCACCTACCACCCTCCTTTGCTGAAACTCTGTCTGATTCTGTGTGTTTGTCTCTCTCTCTCTCTCCTCTCTCTATCTCTCTATCTCTATCTCTCTATCTCTCTCTGTCTAGTTCTCTTTTCACCCCTTACCTTTCACCCTTTCTCTAGGATAGGTTCTCTTCCCTTCTCTCTCACTCAGTCGAAGTAGTTTCGAGTTCAGATTCCAGGCTGGACTCACGAAGAGAAGGTCAACTACAGATTTTTTGAAGATTTGTTCAATACGAATTGGGAATGAAGGATAGTCAAAGAATTTTTCTCTATTTATGTTTAGTATTTTGTCTGATTTATCCGTAAACTTATAACTATGCATTCTATTTTGGCTGGGAAATATTAAATGAGTGATGATATGATAATTTCGCGCCCTACCAAGCACGTAAACAACCCCCAGGACACTAAATAATCATAAGCAATGAACTACCCCTAACTGTGTTATAAATACGTCATTTAGAGTCAAAGTCGTGATATTTAGAAGCATCATGTAAATGATCATTGTATTGACTAAATTTTTGAGCATCTTTTTTATGCCACTTTGTCTCATATTTCAGATTTACAAACAATTTTCCATGATAATTTTCTCACTTCCTGTGACATTTATCCCATTATTATGCCATTTTACGTTTTTCAGTTTTCTATACCATTATAAACCATTTGTATGTCATTTAGTAATTTTTTTTACCATTATATGCAATCATTTCGATATTCCGTGAGGAATTGCCAATTTCCACACGGAATTTTGCCTTTTCCTGTGACATTATATTTTGAGATTTGGTCATTATTACACAATAATAAAAACTACATGACAAATTGGAAAAAGCATCAGTTTGAAAACAGGTGACAATCTGTTTTTTTAAGTCCATCATGGATCTCTTGACTATCTCTCTTCCTCCGAGAAGATTCGTCTCCGTCTTGCCTGCTCACCCAACTAACGTGCTTCTCTCGTTTCACTCCGAACCCCTAACACCCAGAGCCCCAGGGGGTTAGTTAGGGGTGGTATATTGACGGCCGGCGTCGCGAGGACGCCTATACTTAGTGCCGGCGAACCGACGCGTTTCCAGAGCAGTCCTCTCTCGCTATGTGTGCTATATATGCTATATCTACATTCTACCTCACATGTGCATATGTATACATGTGTATATATCTCTCTCTCTATATACATCCACTTCCACTTTAGTATGTTCCACGTTAGTATGTTCTGCGCGATCCTCCCCTCGTTCGAACCCCCCTCGAACCCCGCGTCAGAGAAGCTTGGTCGTAACCACCCTTCGACCACCCACCCCCATTCTGTCCCTCATGGTGCCACCCTTCCCGAGGACGAAGAGGAAATTCTAGCCGTGGAAGGTACGCGGACAAAGTGGCCTCACTGGATTCGCGTGTGCAATTTCTACCTCTCCTGGACAAGAGAATAAAAAAAGGGGACTGGGATTGGGGTTGAGAAGTAAGAAGAAAACGTACAAAAAAGATGCTGTAGAAACGAAAGGGGAAAAAAGGATCTCTTTCTATTATAGAAAGATTTCGCAGCCGGTGTTTGAAGAATCGAGGCTGTCCTCGATTTTTATTCTCAACTGAAACACTCGACCACATCTTTTTTGCATTGACTGTACTTCTTGAAAACGCCTCTTTGCCTTGACTGTACTCTTTACCACGCCTTTTTGCTTTGACTGTCTCCTGACCACGCCTCTTTCCTTTGACTGTACCTCGTAGCCACGCCTTTTGCTTTCACTTATTTACCTTGGCCGTATCTCTCGGTCAAGTTTTTCTTGTACTGATTGTACATTGTCATCACGTTTTTTGCCATGAATGCACCCTTGACCATTTTTTTTTTCTGCGACTGTACCCTTGGCCAAGTCTCTTTTATTTGACTGTACCTATTCACAACGCCTCTTGCCTTTAAAGGTACTTTTTAGCCACGCCTCTTTAATTCTACTCTACCTTTTGGCCACGCCTTTTTGCTTTGAATTATTATTTACCTTGGCTTATTATTTACCCTCGGGCGCGTCTTTTTTTGTCTCAGTTGTACCCTTGATCATTTTCTTTCTTTCACTGTATGCCTTGAACACGCCTCTTTTATTTGACTCTACCTGCTGACTACGCCCCTTGTCTTCTGTGGTGAATTTTGGCCACGCCTTTAACCTTGACCCTTGACCCTTGTCTTGTGAAGCGAGATATAGAAGATCTCCCATTTTTAACTCAATCTGACAATATTTAGCACAGACTCAAACCATAAAATGTTCTCGGATGTCAATAAATGTCGGTAACAGAAATCTGTGGTCAGAAGTAATCCTACTCTTGCAGTAATGTCTTTTTCATTGAGGGTTTCGGCTTCCAGTCACCTTAAACCACCCAGCTTTGACAGTGGCATTTGGAGGATTAGGACCTCTAATGGGTCGCAGTGGCATTCGATTTTAGTGCAGTATCACATTTGCTGCAACCGCACATTTTGCTATCAGGATTACACAAAGCGGGATGAGATAGTAGCCTCTCAGGCCTAAGGAACGAGCCTCCGATAATTCGACACAATCGGATAAGATACACGGATTAGAGACCAGAGCGACAATAAACTTGAAGGTTCTACTTTCGTACCCCAAGATACTAAAAATAACTACACTTTTTCGTCTGCGATATACTAGGGCCTTCCAGGTTCTAAAGTACCGTAGGAAGTAAAAAGATAGAATAGGATAGACATTTTTTGATAGAAAAGGATAGAGATTTTCTATCCCTCCCAAGTACATACTTTGCATCCGAAGATAAATTGGCGAAGATAAACGAAGGATACAAAAAGATAGAAAAGCAGAGATTTAAAAGGAAAGAGGTTATTGTAGATGAAAAAAGAGATAAAAGTAGATTGGTATGGATTGGGAAGGACATATTTGGATATACATTTTTCCTTTCCATTTCAATCCTGAAGATTAAAAAAGATTCAAATGGATATAGACATCCTATCTCTTTGATCTGCAATTGGAAAGTAACTAATATTGCCTTATTAACTTTGTTTTTGCAAATATTTCTTGTTCTTTTAAAGAAACGAAGTGCCGAGTGAGATTCCTAACGAGCGAAAACCGCCGAGCCGCGAAAGTTCGTGGGACGAATCGGACGGAATTGAGACTCTTTTGAGGGAACCAAACTAGCGAAAGCGAACACGTTTGACTTGTCCTCGAACTTGCTCGTAGAGTAATTTGTCATAGCAATCTGTTTCCCCTTACCCCTCAGCTTATCGGGTCACAGGTCCATGTCCCATGCCTATACTCCGATACCCCAATACCCCATCCTCTTACCCATCCGTCCGTTTATTTGGTCGTTTATCTACCCATCGCTCTTTCGTGCCATCATCCATCCTCCCTCCGCCCTCTTCTTGATTTACATAACCATTCACCTACATATTCATTTCAGCAGCCTTTCCCCTCTTTCTTGCTTGCCTTACCATGGCGAGACATCTTTCTCTCGGTCCTTTATTTATTTGCACACACCTCACAAACTACTTTTTTTCAATTTATTCTCGCCTTATTCTTTCTTGTGAGGCATCAGATACGCGATTTATCACCGGCGTAAATAACTTGTTTCAAATACAAAAATTTCAAATTAAGAGCCTTCAAAATGAAGCAATTTGAACTTTACTTCTGGCTATTTCCTACCTATAGCTCCCCCCCCCCCTAGGTATATATTCCTCATCCCCCGTATGCTTGCTACCATATATGATCTTCATCAACCCTTTTTCCTATACCATATATCCCCTCCCCCTTAAAGCTTTCCAACCTATATTTCTTTTTAATATATCAAAGCTTTAAAATTGAAATTCCCTTCTCTAGGTATTTAACTATTTACTGTACATACTAAATGTATTAAATAACTTAAAAATACTTCAAGATTTTCTATAACAATAAATGAAATAACTTTATTAAACAAATACTCAATGCATGAATATCACCTATAACTCAACTCTGCAATGTATCTCCCCGCGTATTTTTGGTTTTTCTCGACCGCGAACATCTGGTTCACATTTGGGTGAAAAGACCGCCCAAATCCTTAAGTCCCAAAAATTCCTCGGCAAGTCAATAAACCGGGTAAGCACGTACAAACGTGTATCCATTCAATGTTCACCCTTTCTATCTTATACCCTCTGTCTGTTTTTAACAATACAAAATAATCGCAGAATTTGAACTAAATTCCATTTCGGACTTTGCTTTGTTCATTGGAATTACATTTCACCTTTTGATCCATTTTTTTTGTGACTTAAAATTTGCAGTTCATTCAATCTTGGAGGGTCTTGAATTTTCAATGATTTTGACTGTAATTATAATAGTTCAGTCTTCTCCTTATTCTAATTCGGATTTTAAATTCGAGTTCAGGTATCGAATCTAAAATTCAAATAAAACCGGTCGTTTCGAGTTTTCGCGATGACCTTTTTTCGCGGCCTTTGCTCTGTCTACCTGGCATGCCATTTTAAATGGTCAAATTTCGTTTATTCGATCATCAACAGGACTTCGCCATCGTGTTTGTAATACCATGACGTCATATCCTTCAACTTACAATAACTTCAGTTTAACGAGAATACGATGAGGTCACTCTCATAAACCACGAGCTGATAGCACCCGATAAAATAGGATAACGATAGTACTTTATAGAGTTGAAGTAACTCAACATTTATAGACACTCAGGACTGCTACTGACTTTGAAACCAATCGGTACTGACTACTGATGCACTAATTCGTTTAGGAAATTATTAACAAATCTGCAAAACAATTTTCCAATTTTCAGAAAATCCAGCAATCAGTCTTAAAAAGCATATAAAATCCTCAAGATGTCAGAATAACATTGACGGCAGTCCGAATGCATTAAATGTGAATGATTTTCATTCATTTTATAAGAAAATTGAACATTTAAATATTAAAAATGTAAATCCAGCGAGATTTGAATTCACAACTGTCATCAAACTGCTTAAAAAGTTCATTATATTACTTGAATTATATTATTTTCTAGTAATGAACTTTCAATAGAGAAAATACAAATCTGATTAATAAAAAAACAAAAAACATCTTTTAATCCTAAAGCCGAACTACTGAGCTATTTCGATCTTGGTTCGAGGCTCGTAGGTGGAAAACACACACGCTTGCATCAGCATCGAATTTCCCGGGACAAAGGGTTCTCCTATCCTCGAATTTGCGAAGACCATTTGCACTAGAAATGTGTGAGAGAGAGAGATAGAGAGAGAGATAGAGAGAGTAAGGACGAAATTCCAAAAGATAGAGAGAGAAAGGCACTCTAGATATTCCTTGGAATATTCAGGAGACTCGCAGTCGATTCGAGCACGCTTAATTCGATTACGCGCCAAACTGGACTCTCCTCTATTTTTTTTCTTCTGTCTCTTTACCTCCTTTTTTTTCCGACTTCCCTGAGTTTTTATTTCACTTCCTCATTTAAATTTTTATTTGTCAACAAAAAATTAAGTCCCTATCTGCAGGAACTCAATTTCAAATCCATTTTCAATTTCGTTTTTTCTAATTATTAGTCTGATGTTATATTGGCAACTATTATCATTGCAATTATAATTTTTTGTTTTTGCAATCCCTTTGCTAAACGCAGAGCGCCATTTTTTTTCGCGGATTTTTAAAAATATATTTTGAAAGTGTTTTCGAACTTTTTAAAACCTTTTTTTTTTCTTGACTTTCTTATATTTCAATACATTTAGAATGATTTTAAAGGATTGCGAGATATATTAAGTGATTTCAAAATATTTAAAATGATTTCAAGACGTTTTGAACGAATTAAAGAGATTTAAATGCATTTTGTTTAATATATCTTGTTATATTTTTATAAAATGAACTCTTTTTTGAACACTTTTAAAATCCCTTCAAATTCCATTAAATATCTTGAAATTTTGTTTAAAATATATTGAAATCGGTCAAATTCCTTGAAATTCTATCAAATTAAATAAAATATCATACATTCTTTTGAAATTTTCAGAAATATATTTCACAGTCCATTGGATTTAATTAAAATTATTTCAGATTGAATTCTTAAGAAATTTATAGTCATTTTTGAAATATCCTATTGCTAACTTTTTCAGTTCTTTTAAAATTATCTTAAAATTTTTTAAAATTATTCGAAATCCCATTAAATATATCTTAATATTCCTGAAAATCCAATCAAATTTCGTAAAATCTTTTGAATTCCCCGATATTCCTTAAAAAACTTGATATATTTTGTTAAATATCGTAAAATAAAAATCCCTTGGAATTATACCCAAAATCCTATAAAATATCGACAAATTCTTTAAAATTACTGAAAATCCCATGCAATTTCATGAAATCTTAAAATTTTTGAAATACCCAATAAACGTAAAATCCTTTTAAATTACTTAGCACTCTTCAAAGTCCCATGAAAGCTCGTGAAATCTCTTATTTAAATTTCTGAAAATTCAAATAAATTTCGTAAATTCTTTCAAATTATTTAAAATCCCACAAAATCTTTTTAAACCTTTTAAAATACCTGAAAATCCAATGAAATTTTGTAAAATCGCTCGATTCCCTTAAAATTTCCAAAAAAGAAAATGCGAATGAATTTACCATTTAAAATATTCAACATTCAATCTGAACGCATTTTTTCTCAAATTTAGTCAGTTTTACTATTTCAAATTGTAACTTTTGCAACGAAAATAGCAGGATTTACAATTTTCTTAGCATATATAGAAAGTAAGAGGTTTCTATTAGAAACCTCTTAAAATTCCATGAAAAGATTGTTAATTCATTCTGAATATTAACAATATTTTAAAATATCATAATTCTATGAGGAATAAATTCCTCAAAATCTCTTAAAACCCCAGAAAACTTTTTAAAATTACAAGAACCCTCTTCAAGTTCCATAAAATGTTTTGAAAATCATAAAAATATTTGATTATCCCTTGATAAAATTCCAAGAAAAAATGTTTAAATCACTTAAAATTTCGCAAAATCTTTCAAAAGATAAAAGAAACATATTAAATCGCTCAAAATTCCTCAAAATCTAAAAATTTGTTTAAATTCCTATTTCTATATGGTAAATTACTAGAAACCTTTTAAAAATTGTACGAAAAAATTCTTAATTCATTGTATAATAAAATTCTTCATATCACCTTTCAAATTCAGCACATTCACAGAATTCGCGCAATTTCCAAAAAGTCCATGAGGTTATTAAACTGTCGACATTTTTCGACATATTTTCGAGATGTATGGTAACATTATCTTTTTTATAAATATCGAAGATAGCACTCAAGTGTGGTGAGTTATTTTATTTTTTCGACTCAGATCCGGTTTTATGAAGATAGATTAAATAAACTGATTGCCCGTTAACTTTTCAGCATAAAAAAAAGAAAAATCTTCCATTTCCAATTTTCCAACTTTTGGCGATTTGCTTGATCTTCTCGGTATTTTTTTTAGAAAAAAAAAAAGAGTAGAGGTCAGTAAAGGAGAGTATTTTCATTCCGAGGAACGGTGATATATATATATATATATAGAGGGAGAGTATAACGGGCAACGACGAGGCAGCGCGTTTTCTTCGTCCTAGAAACGCGAGTTGCTACGACCACTTACTCGTTTCGTCGCGGGGTGACCGTCGAGGAAAACCCCGAGGAAAATCGTCCGATCGATCTGCCTTCGGTCTTCAGGTCCGAAACGAACGAGAGAGCCTGGCACGAACGTGTGCAACGTGATGGTCCACACGTACGCTGCTTTACGTTTCTGTGTGTTAGTGCGCGGGTGGGCGACCGAAACTTAAAGGGGCATTCACACTAAAACAAAAAATTTCACTCAAAAGCCAAAAAAGAGTCGAAAATCTGCAACACGTAACCTTTAACGTCCTTCAAAAATCGAATTTCGGCCCCACTCATTTTTTAAACTTTTCGCGTGCTGGGAAGTTAATAAATTAAAATTAAAATTGATATAATCGATTAAAAAAAAACTCGATAACTTCCATTTTGGGATTATGGAAAATTTAAAAAGTCTGCTGAGTCCTGCTAAGCAAGTAGAACAAATATTCCTGACACCAGTTTTTACTCAGACTCGTATTTTCCGAAATAAATTGAACATTGTCGCAGATTTGTAGCACAGTTTTGTAAAAATATCAATCTCTCGAGTCATTATCAACATCTTCATTAAACCTCTTTTGGAAATTGAAATCCTGAATTTTCAGTTTCAAATTAAAAAACTTGAAAATTGAAAATTAACATCTGCAATTTCAGATACGGATATAAGAAATGGTAAGAAATTGAAAAGGAGAATTTCAAATTTCGGAAAAGATCGACTCTTGCAAAGTGGAAAATATGTGGAAGCCCCTTAACGCGGGTTGGGTGGACAGGATGAGGTTCACGTACAACCACACCGAAATCTTACGAGCCTGCCTCTGCTAACTACCTCCTATCTGCCCAGCCCGGGGCCCTGAAAACGCTCTATCGTTACGCCTCGTGGGGACCCATTTCGCGCGAACCTTGCTTCAGGATCGTATCCACCTATTTTCCGTACCTGCCTGATAAACTCCAGCGACGCCGACATTTCCGCAAAATTTGCTGCAGTGCGGATAAAGAACCTGGATCCAGAAATGACCAAGAACCAAGCTTCCTGGATCATACTATATAGTATATACTAATAAAGTATAATAAACATACTCCATACTAGACACTAGATTCTATCTATGCTAGTATTAGAGAGACCACTATAAAAGTTAGACTAACAAGGAAATCATCTTCCGGTTTCGTAAACTTAACACTTTTCCGTCAATTTAACTTCAAACTGATTTCTCGACCTCTCACTATATTATTTTCCTCTTCTAAACGAGAAAAAAATTTATGTCCTAACAGGCAAGAAGAGACGTTTCGGATTTGGATTTTGGAAAACTGGTTTTTCAAAGAACATAGAAGTTGAATCTGAAGTTTATATAATATTATGATGTTCACACAGAAACTAAAAATAAACCTAAATATAAAAGCAAAACTATCCCTAGCGAAAATTCTGGATTTAAATATTGATTCCAAAATTTCACGTATCATTCCGGAATCATCCGGACTGGAATTATCGGATTCTTTCGTATTGAAAGAACGGATTAAATTCGGATTGATATAGGATTAAAGTTCTGCTTGATCAATCCGGTCAATCCGATTCAATCCGAACTTTCAATTCGAATCTATCCGGTCAATCCGAAACTTCCAATCCGTAATAAATCTGGTCAATCCGATTGAATTAGGCTTTAGTCGAATTTTTCGGTATAATTCGGATTAATTCGGATAGGTGGGATTCATTGATTCATTCGTATTGATAGTTCGGATTGATTAATCCGGTCAATCCGATTCAATCCGAACTTTCAATTCGAATCTATCCAATTAGAATAAATCTGGTCAATCCGATTGAATCAGACTTTAATCGAATTTTTCGGTATAATTCGGATTAATTCGGATAGGTCGGATTTATTGATTCATTCGTATTGAAAGTTCGGATTGATCTATCCGGTCAATCCGAATTTATCAGAATTAATCCGAACTTTCAAGCCGGTAAATCCAAATGAATACACTTTTATCCGATTTAATCAGAATGAATCGAAAATTTCGATCTGAATGAATCCGGTCAATCCGAATCAATCCGACGGATCCGCTCAATCTTATCAATCCGAACTTTCAATTCGAATCTATCCGGTCAATCCGAATAAATTCAAACGAATCTGGTCAAACCGAATAAATTTGAATTTATCCGAATTTGTCTAAATCATTTTGATTGATTTGGTTTTGCTGGATTCAGCGGATTCATTCGGATTGGAAGTTCGGAGTAATTGTGATTAATTCAGATGAATTCCAATTTATTTAATTT
>JAUESI010000026.1:5002473-5016124 GCA_032275145.1 Synergus laeviventris | reverse complement strand
CTCTTAAAAGAAGTCTCGCCTTTAAAAGTCTAGATTTTTTGCACCAACATGCATTAAATAGTTTTCAAGATTTTCGTGAGGTGGATACTTTCTGACTTATGATGCTTTAAAATTTTGGGGAGACATGACATTTTTGGGGATACATTGGTTACAGAAAAAGTATAGGAGGCTAGTTTGATAAAATTTCGATTTGGAATACGTTATATTCCAGTTACGTGTAGGTTATATCCCAGATGTTAAAAGCAAAGTCCAAGTTCTAGCAAATGGGTGAAGTCTAATTTAATTATAAAAGCAATACCGACCCTTATCCAATGTATTTGGAACAATATTCTTTTTCCGTTATTTTCTATCATTTATACACTTCTTCCTCTTCTTGTACTCCATTTACTCTTTTCTATTCACCATGTACGGTGTCTTCCGATTTTATCCACCCGGAAATTTCTCGCTGTCCAGAGAAAAAGGACAAAACCTGCAATGTTGAAGAAACGAATTCTCTCAACACACACGGATACAATCCTCTCGGATACAGCGAGATCTGAACGCGCTCTCGTTCATTCATGAGCTTTCGATTGAATCGGTGAAATCGAGGGAGGCGTAAATCCTTTAAAACCTGTATTGGTCCCCGAACCTACGAGCGTCCGAAAAAAAAAAGCACCGAGTCTATAATGTACACGAGGAGCGCAAAGAAAGGCTACAGAGAGAAAGGGTTGATACTAAAAGTCGCCATTGGCTCTTCAATTTCGAGTTACTCGCTCTAGATTGAAAATATTTGCTTCTTTCCCAATCGGAAAACCGTATTTATGTCCCACGCATTAACTCGTATTTGTTTTACAATTGGGGAAATATTCATAAAATAACAGAACTGCATTACTTTTAAACATTTTCGTAAGATGGATAATTTCTGACTTATAGTGGTTTTAAATTTTGGGGAGAGCAGAAATTCTTGGGGGAACCACTTAAAAAGGCATTGAATTACTTTGAGGTAAAGACATTTTTATAAAATAATATAATTTTGAGGACGCATTAGGTACATAAAAAAACGAGATACCTTATTATTACTGAGAAAACCCAGGTTTTAAAGACGATATATGATTAGCAGGAAGAAAAATACTTTTGGAACCGTCAAACGGGTACTTTCCGAGTTATGGTTTTCAATTTTGGGGAGACATATGAAATTCTTTAGGAAATCACTTAAAATTGATGAAATTTCTTTGAAAGGACTTTTTTTGTAAATAGATTCTTGAGAGTAAATGCCTGAGGGGATAGTTCGGCTCTTTAAAAATAAATACATACATATATTGATTCGAAAATAAATTATTTAATAAAACTGAAAATAGCCCCATTTAGGGATGATTAGCATAAATTAAGGCTCATTTCACAAGATCCTCGCAAAGTTCAAATGCAAGCGAAAGAGAAAGAGGAAAGAATACTAAAAATTGAAGAATGAGAGGGATGACTCTTTACAAGTTCCCCTCTATTACGCTATTAGGGACCCTTCGCCTTCAAATACCCACCTGCCTTTCGTTTATACCTGAACACGCGAGACATTCGTGACACTTGGCACCAGACACGTGCGACTCTGGAAATTCCAAATCCCTCAGTCAAAAGTAAAGCCTTTAACCATTCTACTTATTAGGCTTCAGGGAAAATATTTTCTTTCTTTATTCTTAATTCCAAGCCTCTTGACTTTTATGTTTTCTTGGAAATCATTCATTTTTTGAAATAACCAAAAAAGATAGCGCGAAAAGCAATTGGAAACTGTTTCAAAATCATTGCGAACTAATAATTATATAGTTCTTACGTAATAGTTACCTGTTATATAACATTCATATAACATTTGTGTATTTATGCAACATTTGCGTAACAGTTACGTTACATGCATAAAACATATACACAACTTTAACTTTATTCGATTTTAGGCAAAAATCCACTTTATTTTGAACCGCGTGACTCGCAATAAAATAAATGTCTAAAAATAGAAATGATTCAAAATGAAGCTGCACAAAATTTAACACTTGGTGGTTAGTGATTTCACAAGTGTTTTGAGGATGTGGATCGGTTGAACGCGTGAAGTTTCGCGCAGCAGGTCGTGACCGGAAGAGGCGTTCGAACCGGAAGCGGACGATTTTGCGATCCTCTCTCTTTCTCACTTTGTCTGTCGCTTTTAACGGTATCGCTCGATCAAAAGGAACGGTTGGATCGTGCATATGACCACGACGTGTTTTCACTTTGCAATTAAATAAATACTACTAAATAATATAATAAAATAAATAATGTCATAAAATAAATGAGAGTATGATTTAAAGTGAATAGATTAAATTTTAAAAGTATAAATGGAGTTGAGAGAGTAGTCTGTATAAGAATGAATACGTATTACATAATGATGAGAGAACAACAGTTAATCTTCATATTTTATTGCAGCCAGAAACGACTGGTGAAGATCATTTCGAAATAACTTTGGACACATTACCGTGCGAAAATTGAAGTACTAAGTGAATTCCCTGAGATGTTAGTAAAAAAATCAAAGCTTTCCGCATTCTCATCTTTATGTCCGTATTCCACGTAATTTTGTGCGTTTAACTACCCCATAACTACCGTTCACAACGTTCGCAGCTTTTAGTTCTCGCGATGATATGGGGAAAAGACGAAATTTCCTATTCTCTTTCAGGAGCCCACCAACGAAGAGAGAACATTTCTTTTCACTAAAGTCTCGAGTTCTGCACACAATTTACGAGAAGCTACCTACTGCATTTTCTTTTAAGTATAGTTACATATCTAGTCTTTTTTGGAATCTTCATAATTTTTAGTATCAATTCAAATATCGCGCCAAAATTGTTTTGGATATCCTGATCTAATGTAATAGTCATGTAACAGTTATATACAAGGTCTCCATTCCTAATAATAGTTAAATACTTTTGTAAATATAATAATGACGTAAGAATTATATTACAGCTCTGTAATTTTCAAATTAATTGAATCAATTACTATCGAAACAACATTGTGGCCCATCGAGATTGATAATTTATTGCACTCGTGGGGATTCGTTGACCTCGAGAAAGGTAGGAACGGCTTCCGTTTCAAAATGGCGGCGTTTGCGAAATTCGCGCTGAAGACGTTTGAACTGGACATCGACGCGGAACGCCTGACCGAGTCGGTGATTACGTATACCGTATAAACGCGATAAACCGCCCACTCGTACCTTGGAAACCGTCGGGGGCAATTGAATTAATGCCAACCTACAAATTGAAGTTGGTATCCCTATAGCCCGGTTCGATAATTACTGGAAAGTGGCGCGCCGGGACGATGTTGCTGGACGCCAGACGGTTTGAGGTTATGTCGCGCGTAAAATTCCTGACAGTCCTGCAGGAGCGGTTCGAGTAGACAATAAACGAGAAGCTTCTCTAGAGTCGCCTCGAGCTGCTCAACTCCATCTCCAACCCGATTTCGCTGGAATTTACGGGACGACATTTTAAACGTGCTTCGCCTGGAATTGGATGGGAAAATTTTTATTTTGGAAATGCGAACGAGAAATTGGAAAAATGTTCTACCCAAAAATATGAGACTCAATGAAGAATTGGTCAAAATTCATTCTAGCTTCGGAGAACCACCTAGAAAGACAACACAACTCATTTTCCTTTCTCAAAAGAAGTCTCCCCTTTAAAAGTCTAAAATCTTGGTACGAAAATTTATTGATCTGGGTTAAAAAATAAGAAGAAAGTTACTTTTGAAAATCTTCGTAAGGGTGATAGTTTCCGATTTATGATGCTTTGAAATTTCGGGGAGACGATATTCCTTGGGGAACCATTTGAAAAACTTTTTGTGGTTGCAGATATTCTTTTCCATGTGTAATTTTGGGGATACATTGATTTCAAAAAAAATACAGGGGACTCCCCAACAGTTTTTAAACGAGAAACTTCTTCTCTGTCTCCCCAAAAATGCCTTGTATCCCCAAAATTTCAAACGACCATAGCTCGGAAACTATTCACCCCACAAAAGTCATCAAGAAGACTTTTCTACTTGTTTTTTACTCCAGAGTACTATAACGTCATTCTAATGGAGCAATTCTCTACTTTTTTATTTTGATTATTCAAAAACAAATGATTCGCTCGATAGAGCAATAACTTTCTCTCTCATCAGTCGCTTTTATCCTGACAATCAGAGCCATACAGAGGATTGCCAACAACAAAAGATTCATTCTCAGGGTGAGTTGCGGATCATCGAACCAAATACAAGTCCGGAGTTTTTAGCATGGTTAACTAAACTGCGGATTCTAATTGGTAGTCGGAACACCCCAAAGCCACAGATTCATTTACCCCTTAGAGTTTCAACACACAGTACGGTTTCTACACAGTGTTATAATCATGAACAAGAGGGGCTTCCTCCTTTGCATTTTGCTTATTTATTTTCCTCCTACTACTTTTTTCTTTGTTTCGCATCTTCTCCTAGTGCCTCTTCTTCTACTGCTTCTTATTACTTTCTACAGCTTTTTATTCATCATCAACTACTCCTTTGTCTTCCTTTTGCTTCGTTTTCTCTACGCAACTTTTCATTCCACTTCCTCTCAGAACACCCACTTACTAAAGAGCGGGTGAAAGGAAAAAATACCGGCACTTTAGCCGTTGCAAAGGGTCAGTTAACAGCATCACTTTATCGTCGTGACAGCAACGGACTTCCCATAAAGTGTTGAAGATTTCAAGACGATTCGATTGCACGCTTGGATAAATAAAGTTTGCTCCATATATCGATCTATTTAATCCCCTTTCCTGTCCTCAGCTCAGATGGTGACTGGGAAATTCAAAGGAGTCGATTTGTCTTTAATCTCAACGAAGACCTCAATGGCCTCTTCGAATTATTTATTCCTTTTCATTCTCTTCTCCAATCTGTCCTAAATCATGTACTAAAACAATCCAGTCATTTAATTCACCCAATTACATTTCCTTCTTTTTGTCCCTCTTCACTTAATTCCTCCTTCTTTCTTCCCGATATTAATCTCGCCTTACTCTTCGCTCGTTCCCCTTTCATTTCTTATCCACTCTTCCTCCCTTTTCCCTCTCGCTCTTCGAATTCCTTCCCCAATTGCGTAAGTTGCGTTTCCCTCGCGAAATTGTCCGTTTGCAGCGCAAGCGAATTTAGGGAGGTACTCACTGGACTAATAACAACGAGGACGGAAGAAGGAGTTCACCCTCCCGCCACCCACTGCTTTGTCGGTGAGAGGGGTGCAGGGAGGCATGGAGTTTGCGAGCACGGTTGGGCCGTGGGGCTCTCGTGAGGAAACGAGGGGGGACAGTAAGGGGGCAGTTGTCGAGGAGACGAAGAGGAGCGGAGGGGTGGGGTGGGGGGATGCGCGGTGGACGAGGGAAGGCGGTGACCCGCGGTGCCTGTCTGCTGGCCGCGTTTCAGACCCGCAGCTCTAGCTATAGTACATGGCGTGGGGTGGTGGCCCCGGGGTTCGCGGGGGCGATGGGGGGGAGGAGGGAGAAGTTAGGACGGTGTGGGAATGGGTAGGGGGTGAAGAGGGAGAACGGAGGTAATTTGAGCGTCACACGCCGAGCGAGCGGCAACGAACGAACGCCAGGCAACGTCTATGTGCTACATAAAGAGCCCCCTTATGTATCCAACCCATCGCGAACCTACGATGCGACGACCCATGCACATACAACGTGTCCCAAAAGTCCTCTGTACAGTAGTTTCTAGTCTCGGTGCTAAAGACTAATACATATATGAGTGCAGTTGATGGGGGAGTTCTGGACAGGAACCTGCAGGCGATAGTAGACGCTAAAAACCACCAGATGCCAGTAATTCTCTAGTAGTAGAACCACTAATAGTCACTAGTATTAAACAATAGTTTATAGTAGTCACTAAAAGTCCCTAATTGTTACTAAGAGTTACCACTAATCTCTAATAGTAACTAAGAGTCCCTACAAGGCTACGAGTGATTAGCACTTCTATCTATCCGAGTATCTACACCCAGTAGTTTCTAGGACTACTATAGTAGTTACTATAGGTGTCCCTGGTAGACTCTAGTAGGTACTAGGATCGTCACTAGTAGTTCCTGGTAGTTATTAGATGTACCTACTGGTATAACTAGGAGTACCTAAGTGTCCCTAGTTGTTAATATGAATCTCCGAGAGCTACTAGTGGCTTATTATAATGACTTAATAGTTGTACCTAGTGGTTATTAAGAGGACCTAAACGATCCTAGTGGTCTCTAATAGTTATTTATAGGTGTCCCTACTGGTAACAAGGAATACTAAATGGTCTACAGTATAGTTACTAGGAGTTCCTACAAAGTAAAATTTATCTAGCATAAAATACTAACAGTCCCTAGTTGGCTCTAGTACCTACTAAGAGTCACTAGGAACATTTAAGGGTCCCTAGTAGTTATAAGGTGTCATCATGAGTCCCTAGGAGTTAATAGGAATCTTCGAGAGTTACTAGTGGCTTATTATAATGACTTAATAGTTGTACCTAGTGGTTATTAAGAGGACCTAAATGATCCTAGTGGTCCCTAATAGTTATTAGGTGTCCCTACTGGTAACAAGGAATACTAAATGGTCTATAGTTAATACTAATAGTCCCTAGTTGGCTCTAGTACCTACTAAGAGTCACTAGGAACATTTAAGGGTCCCTAGTAGTTATAAGGTGTCATCATGAGTCCCTAGGAGTTAATAGGAATCTTCGAGAGTTACTAGTGGCTTATTATAATGACTTAATAGTTGTACCTAGTGGTTATTAAGAGGACCTAAATGATCCTAGTGGTCCCTAATAGTTATTAGGTGTCCCTACTGGTAACAAGGAATACTAAATGGTCTATAGTTAATACTAATAGTCCCTAGTTGGCTCTAGTACCTACTAAGAGTCACTAGGAACATTTAAGGGTCCCTAGTAGTTATATGGTGTCATCATGAGTCCCTAGGAGTTAATAGTAGTTACTAGTGGTTATTAGTGGCTCCATTAATCCCTAGTAGTTTCAGATAGTCCTCAGTAGTAACTATAGGAGTCTCAAGAAGTTGCTAGTAGTCATGGAGAAATAAGAACATGATGAGGGTCTCAATTAGTGACCTCTTATCAATCTCTTAGCAACTTTTCTTTCCCTTTCTGTTGAGTTAACACTTTACAAAATGTTCTAACCACTTTAACCAGTCCCATCACCGTAAACTTTGCTCTAACTATTTTTTTTCCCCGAAGCGATGTCTTTATACGTCGGTCATATCGAAAACCGTTAGGCACACCCCGCGTGTGCCTTTCCCATCAACATTCTACCAATACCAATGCCAATATCAATACCAGTATAGTCCATCTGGTCCCTGAAAAATCCCGCGCCTAAAGCGGTTCGCTTTCCATCGCGGCCAAGGCGAGGCTCGCTGCCAAAAGAGGGGACAAAAAAGCGAGAATCCGCGTGTCTCAAGTTCTCGCTTCGTTTCTTTCTCACTGATACCTCCCCTCCACCTCTCCGCCTCATACCTCCTGTCTGCACATTATCCTGCTCTTGAAATCTTTGATGTTTTTCTCATCATTCTGTCAAGAGAAATTGGGATTGAAACTTAAGATTGATGTAAAACATCTCGGATACATTGCAGTGATGTTTATAAACAGAATTTTATTAATTCGAGACATTTTCACCAATTTCTTGTGGGACATTTAATTTTGTATCAGAAGCCAGAGAAGAAAAATGTCATTGAGGTTTGAAACAAATTGGACGATATATGTAGAGACCGCGAATCGAAGGCAAACTTTTTATAAACGTTCGATAGACTAAAACTGTGATGAAGAACAGTACGGCGTAACGAAATACCAATTTCGCAGAGATATTACATTTTCGGCTTGACAAAACGATAAATAACAATAACAATTCCACAATATCTGCCATGCACTTTATATTGAAATTCTATAGTCCACATATTACTTTTCATTACATGGCTCTCACTATTTTTTTCTTATCTTTTCAAGATATAAACGATATTAGTGGTAATATTAATCGTAGTATATCTATCTCTTTTTTTCCTTAATTGACTGAATATAATTAAATAATACAGCAATATAAATCTGAAAGGTGGCTCTATTAAACCGGATGTTTTTGATAAATCTATCTTCTATCTCTTATACGAGTGACAGGATGTCGTACTTCAGCGCGTTTTCGTGACGCCTTAAACATAAGGTTCCTGTTTTGTGAGTTGAGCACGCAACAGTCAAGAATCAGCGGAAATACATGAGGAATATGAAAATTGGTTTCTAGTATATCAACCAGCTGTCAATAAATTCACTATAGTGGTCGTTTATAGTATCACTACTAGTTACTATTGTCCCTGGGACTCCTTAAAGAAGCCCCTAAAAATCCCTAGAAGTTGATAGTTGTTCCTAGTCGTTGCTGTTTTGTGATTTGAGCATTATGAAAATAAGAAAATAAGATACGGGAATCGCAGAGTAGACAAAATATGGTATACATATATATCGCGAGTTGGGAAAACTAGAGCGTAACGAGTCAGGGCCAATGATTCTTCTTGGTGCGACGTTCGATGTTCGGGAGGAACGATTGAATCGGCGATTTCAGCTGGGGTCATTTGAGCTCAATGCCGGCATAAATTTTGTTTCAAAATAGGACTACACGCATTTGGTCTGTGTGTGTAGAGCCAAGAGTTCTATATCTAACGTGGAAATAATCGATACCGCGCATTTTCCCCCTGGTGTTAGGTTTAGCTTCGATTACTGCACCACCTTCGCGCAAAACCCGCGTCGCACTAACGGACATCCGCCAATCGCGAGCTTCCAATCGATTCTCGACTCAACGGTTACGAGGGCTCGACTTCCCTTCTGCGTATTTAGGAAAAACAACTTTCCACAGTTGTTACCAAGGTTTTTTCTCACATTTTCATCTCGGCTGTATTTTCTCTCATTTTATTGCTGCGATGCTTTGCATTGTTTTTTTTCAAATTTTTAGCAAAAATAGACTGTATTTATCTAAAAATAATAAAAAAATATTGAGACACGTTATCTCTGAGACATCAAGTACATAATTTGAAATCGAGAGATTTTATGTTCGTAAAGTTGAATTGTAAAAGATTTTGATTAACAATCAGTAGAAATATTTACTAAAGTTTCAGTAAATTTCACTGAAGTTTGAATAGGCCCTAAAGAATCACTCAGAAATTTTGATTGCTGAAGTCAGTCTAAATTTGATTCAATTATCATTTTTACTAATTAAAACAATAATAAAGTATAAAAAGTTACAGAACTTTCAATAACTTCTTATTGCCTTTTTGTTTCTATTTCTTTTAATCCTTTAAAGGACACAATAATATCTCCAGTTATTTCTACATAGCTTTAAAGGGGATGTCACAGAATAGAAAATAAAACGAGGATTTAGAAAGGTTGCAAGAACGGAGAAAAATAACTATACGAAGAGACAGAAAAGATCAAAAACTAAATAAAAATAATTCTCAACTTATTATTTCTACTAATTACTTTTTAAACAGTTCTCAGTCAAAATAGCTCGTTTTTTACTTGAAGAATTATTCAATATTAACGAATTGTTAGTGAAAAATGTAACAAAACTTTAGTTAAAACAGATTCACTATTCTTTTTTTTCAAATAAAAATACCTACATTTTTACACTATTTCAATTAATGAAAATCGAATCAACATATTAAAAATTAGTTAAAGCAGAATGGAAAAAATCTGCACTGATTGTGTACTTGTATATCTGTAATCTGTATATTTGTAAATGAATTTTCTTTTGAACGCGTAAATGATGATCGTGTTGGGTGGAAATGTCGAAGTTGTTGGGGATTATTTTAGAATTGTGTGTAGGGTAAGTGGGTTAAGCAGTTTAAAAGTTAAAAAGCTGGTGAAGGGAAAGTGAGAGTGAGGGGAGATTCAAGCATTCAGAACTTGTTCGCCGGGGTTAATCTCTCGAGTTTAATTTCTCATTTTGTATCATTTTAGACACCCTCTCAAATTTTTAAAGTGTAATAAATAAAAGATTTGCTAGTTTACTCTTCGAAATTTTTCATTTTGTAGAAAATTGATTAGCTCCTATCTTGTCCATATATTAAACCTTCAAGAATCAACTTAAATCTATAAAAAAAAATTGCATTCATACAAAATTTTAATATTCTTCTTTTTTTTCAAAAAATTATAATGTTTTGAAAATTCAATGAGAATGTTGTTTACTATGAAGCCGATTTTCAGTTAAAGGACAGCGTCGAGGTTGGAAATTATTTTTGAATTAGAGGTGGTTGTTCGTGGTTTGGTTAAGTGGGTTAGAGAGTTAAAAAGTTAAAAAGTTAAAAAGTTTGAGACGAGGAAAGAGAGAGTGAGAGTTAGGTGGAGATTAAAGGCATTAAAGTAGTTAGAAGTTGTTGTTTGAGAAATTAGTGGAGGCGGTAGCCTTTGGGGTTTCCATAGAAATTGTACTAAAACTGGAATAAGTAAGTAAAGAGACTGAAAGTAAATATAACCTTATATTTAATTCGGAATTCCTATTGCCGACATTTACCGACATTCGACAACAATGTCTCCGATATTTTCGAGTAAAAAAACGTGGGTGTTCTATGAGAATACGGAGCGAATCAAGGATGACTACTTTCTGTATTATTATCCGCAAATTAAAGCCTTTACGATCTTAATTCATATACATATGTACCATCTACATATCTACAATTTGTAAAGCGGCAAACGAGGTGCGAGAGCATTTAATATCGTCTTCAATTCCCTCTATACACTTTATAGAACTCCAGATCGCGCATCAGACTTAGCTTTACCTGTTAACTTATTCCGGGCGAGCCTCACCGCCAAGTATATAATAAACTACGCTCGTTTCGCCTCCTCGCAGGCACATTTCACAGGGACACGTACATACAGACACATATAAACGCCCACGTACGCGTGGACCACCAAAAAATCGTACCAAGTATGGGGAGAGGGGGACGGAAGTCTCCAGGGGCTTGGACGACCGACTAGATTCCTGTCGACTGCTAAATACATATCCCAGTCGCGAATTAGAACCTAAGGCATCGCTGACGCATCTTTTCCGGTTGTCACATCCGCCCTCTTACTTTCGTTATTATTCTTTTTCGCTTCTTTTACATCACTTTCTTTTCTTTCTTCTCTTCGCTCATTTAAGGCACTTCCAAAACTACATCATTCAGTAGAAAAAAAGAAAGAAAAAACCTTTTCAATTCAAATAATTCCAAATGCTCAGAAAGAAGCAAGATCGCTATCAAATTCAAATAATTACCTCCTATCCCGTCTGACCATAACTGCCTTTGTTCCCTTATATCTCTGCGGATTAATTCATATTTTTTCCCCACTTTGCATTCCAAAAACTATGACATTTTGGACCTTTTTCTGTACACAATTTTATCGTTCAATGCCATCTAATATCAATCTTTCAATTCAATGCAAAATGCTTGAAAATGAACATTTTCTTTTTTATATAGTCTTTTGTATTCAAACTTTTTCCGTTTTTCCAACTATTTTATTCTACTCTGTATACTCTTTTTTAAAGCTTTTTGTCCTACTTTGAGAAAATAACATAACATAGAATTCAAATGAATTCAAGACTTCAGATATATTTATGATTCAAAAGATCTCAAAAGTGACTTCTGAAGAATTCAAGTGAATTCATGCCATTTCATGTGAAATCACTGACTTCGAGAGATTTCACTAAATTGAGGAGACTACTTTAATTCTCTCTACGAATTATCAATATTCTTTAAGCGATTTCTTGATTTAAAACCAAATATAAAAATTTCACTCAATAAATTTATTTTCAAGTTTCCTACAAATATAATTCAGTTAAGCCTCAATTTGTCTTCAAATTATTAATTTCAAGACCAACAAATTGGAAGGCTCTTTCACTCTGTGAAGACTTTAACAGAATTCAAATGACTTCAAGTGACTTCAGAAGTTTCAGGAGAATTCAATTGATAGTGCAATCCCATAAAATCTCATAAATCTCTTTTTAAATATATCAAAAGTTTCCAAAATTACTTAAAATTGCTTAAAATATCGTTAAATCTCTTTAAATTACTCAAAAACCTCATGAAAATTGAAATCTCATTAAAGCTCTTCAAATTCCTATGACAATTCAATGAAATTTCGTACAATCCGGTTTTAAAATTGCTTAAATACCACAAAATAATAGTCCAATTGTTAAAAATTATTTTCAATCTCATAAAATATCATTAAACCCCTTAAAATTGAAAATCTATCGATAAATTCCTAGAATTATTAATTTTTAAACTGTTACATTTACCTTAAAACGGTTTACTAAATTATTTATTTCTAGACCAATAAACTGGAAATCTCTATCACTCTCTGAAGACTTAAATTCAAGTGACTTCATAAAAATTCAAGAAATTCCAAATGATTTCAAGAGGTTTCAGAAGTGTACACCTGATTTCACGAGTTTTCAACCCTTCGCAAAAACTCTAAAAACTCCAAAAACCACCCATACCTTCCTCCTGTTTCTTGTTTTTTTTTTTCAATTTTCCCCGAAAAAACAGCTCACACTTCAAGAAAAAAAAAAAAAATCTTTCCCCAGCCCCAGGCATAGCCACCTCATTTCTGAAATAAAACCCCATCCTTTGCCTTATACTTTTTCTCTTTTCTCCGAGCGTAAAAATTCTTTCGCAAGCCGCGCCTGGCACCCGAGAAAATGAACCTCCGTGCACGCAAGGGGCCTCACACGTACAGGAAAGGCGTGAGAGAGTGTGAAATAACGCGAGGTGATGGCAGAGGACAAAGGCTCCGCGACGCGGGTACTAGGGGCTAGGCAGGAACCGTAGAAGGGGGGAACAGGAGGGGGGAAGCGAGGTTTCCCCCTTTAGGGAGGGAAGGCGGGTGTGCAACGCGCGAACGCGAACCGCGGGTTCCATGCCATTCGGTCGGTTCGGTGAGTCACGCATCGCGAGCTTCCTGCTGCCAGGCTGCTCTACCCCCCTCACCGCCCCCCCTCCTACTCCACCCCTGCCCCCCTAACCATCCTGGTTTCGCTTCCCCCCGACCAATCCCTTTTGTCTGACGGTCCGTCCGTCCATTCGACCGACCATCCGACCGTCACCCGCAGGGTTAAGGGTCTTCTAAAGAGGATGGCTCCCCCCTGCGCCCTCTGCCCCTCCCCCGAAGCCGTCGCCTCATCCACGGTTTCGAGCTCGATGCGCAGCGCACGAGGCTGGTGCAAATGACGTGATAGCTGAGGAAAAAAACTCACTTTGAGATGTTTTCGGTATTTTTCTTTTAGGGATGAAAGAAGACGGGAATGGGGAAGAAGGAAAGGGGCTTCTGGTAAAGTGCGTTATAATTATGTAATAGTGTTTTTTTTTTCGTTTTTAGAGAAGATTCTTTTAATTGATGTTCTTGAACGATTTTTTTTTCTTTTGGTTGATTTTTGGGATTGTAAGTAATTCGAATTTAAAGGATTTTTGAATGTTTTAAGGGATTTCAAAAGTATGAATGGTTCAGAATTTTTTTTTTAAGAGTCTCAATAAGTTTCAAAGAATGTCTTGGAATACGTTTAACGTCCTAGAAAATGTAGTTAAGTCCTTCAAGTTACCAAATATCTCATAAAATATTGTAAAATTATTTTTAATTATTTAAAAGTCCATTATATCGCATTAAATCTCTTATTGTTCCTGAAAATTTATAATGA
>JAUESI010000026.1:4938408-4968905 GCA_032275145.1 Synergus laeviventris | reverse complement strand
GGGCCCTCCAAGAAATTTTGATACGGGGCAGTCAGCGCCACGGTGGCGACTGGTCAACATTGATGACACTTTCAACTTAGAGGTCTCAAAGTACAGGGATCTACACGATCTACAGGTCGTAAATCCCTGTATCTATATGAGCATTATTTGGTATAAAAGGTATAATTATAAAAGCTTAATCACAAAATTGATGTTTTCCAATTGTTCAGGTGCGTGTCGTCAGCTGGTGTCGTACAGTCAGTTGGAGTACACCCAGACAAACCTTAGATATTTTCTCGGACATACCATTGGAAGTTAGATGAATGTCGGTAATGCAGGCATCCTGAGTCAACATCACCATTATAGATAATCACTCAAAATGTAACAAAATATTCCCAATTGAATAAATTTAGATGTAAAGTATAAAAATTATCATTTGTTTTAAGGGCATGAGTGAAAACTGTGAGAAAGAAACGGGATTATTGAAATTTGCTTATATATATATGGTTATCACCACCTGCTCTTATTTTACCGCCAGATGTCGCTTCTCGCTTTCATTTGTCGGTATTTATATATATATGTAACAGACCCTACACATTACGCACGGCAAGTGCTGCCACTTGTTGCCATGGTGATAAACTTAGTTGTCAATTTTATTATTCGAATTCGATTTTTCTAGAGTTTTTGATTAAAACTACATTAATTTTGTGTTGATTTAACAGCTTTTCTAATACCTACAGAAATTCAGATTACTAAAAAATACCGAAATAGATATAAGTCCTCACTTTTCTTTTGTGAAAAATTCCGGGTTCTTTTACGTTTTATCCTTATTGTTTTTTATATTTTTTATATTGAATATTCTGTACTCAACATATAAAAAACATAATACAAGACAATTTTCCTGCAAATCTAATTCATAACAAAGAATACGGACAAGTGACCTGGGAATGCATTTCTTGACAACGAGGAAGTGAAACTTGTTTTTAGGTTAACGATCATAACAAACTATATTTCAAATTGTCAACATTGTCGAAAAACAAAATATATGTCGATTAGAAAGATATTAATTCGTATTGAATGAAAATATTCCAAAGATTCAAAAGTTGGAAAGTGTTGTTTTTAGTTTTATAGTGTCTACAAATTGAAGTTTTATTTAGTTTAAAATAAAATTTTTGATTACAGTTATGTCAGAGGAGAGTAAATCCTTTTCGGGCGAATATCGTGAATTTTCTGAAGATAAATTTGAAGGATTTGACGCTTTTGATGAAAAAGAAATCGAACAAGTATTTGTGGAAGAAACAGTGGATTCGAAAAGATTCGAAATCAGTGAAGAGACCTTGAAACGAATTCAGCGTGAACTTTGCTTGATAAAACTCTGTTGGGCAGAAACAGAAATCGATGAGGAATCTGAATATTGGAGATTTGCGTCGAAAGGTTATTGCACGAATAGTCAAAAAGAAAAACTTTTGTTGTGGTATGCTGAAAATTTTCGACGACAGTATCATGCGATTTATAAAGATCGGAAACCTCTTTTGCTGGCTTGTGATAACGAATGCGGAATTCAGGTAATCAAATTTTATAGGTTATATTTTTATTTCTATTAATAATTAAGACAAATGTTTTGAAGAATGAAAAAAGAATGTTTTGCAAAAATTGATCAGAACATTTTAACACGGGCTTATACGGAAATAATGTTAATTATAACCTAATTAATAATTAATTTAATAATAATTGGCAATTAATTTCTAAAAAAGAATTTAATAACTTGATTTATTTATTCTCGTAAATACTTCTTTTTAAATAAAAATGTATTAAAAATTATTGAGTTGGCTTTCATAAAATCAGCTGAGCGACTAAGGTCAAGGCCATTGACGCGTCTGTGAATTGTACCTTATTCAAAAGAATTTCCTCGCTCCATTCATGCCTCCTTTTGCTTTCTCTGATCTTGAAAGTCATTTTAAAACTTTTACAATTTAGTTGCATCCATTCAAAAATGTGAACTTACAAATATGGACTTGTTGAGTAGTATATATGACGTATTTTAGTTCAGAAATCATTTTTTTTTATTTTAGTGAAAAATTAAATGGTTATGTATCAGTTTTTGTATGTTATATTTAAACAATGATTTAAAAAGAAAAACAGACCAAAATGTATACTTTTAACTTTTTGTAAAAATATTTTTATTCCTGAGCGATGAATTTTGTTTTAAGATTATATTGGAACTTATAATTTTCACTTACCTTCAATTTTGCGCCTTCTTATTATGATACTTATGCTAAAACTTAATATCAAAAGTTAAAATAATTACCATAAATGAAAAACTTGAAATTATAATCTAAAAATGGTTGTAATAATCGAAGACTAAAACGAAGGAGGAGGAGGAGGAAGAGGTAAAATGAAATAAATAAAGTGTAAAATATATATTTTTTAAATTCGCAGTGTATTTTTCGATAAATACTTTAGACTTTCGCACCGTACAAAGGCGTTCTTACAATCTACTTGAAGTTTCAAATAAAAAAAAAATTAAAAAATGCAATTAAAAAAAAAAATTAAACTGCCGTATTCAACTTTATTTACAAAGTAACTAATCAAGTCTTTAACAAATGTATATAAAATGAGACAATATTTCAATTGAAATTTGTGTGGACAGTAAATGTTTCGTTAATTTAAACATTCGAAACTTCAGGTACATTTTTTACATATAAAAAAAATTATGTGAACAATAGCCTACAGTTTTCAGTAATATATAATCGGTCGAATGCAACTAGAGGAATGTCTTTCGAAATAAATGAGGTTACAAGGTCATTTTGCTGATCGATCGTTGCCCTTTTTTCTGCTTTATTCTCATTTTGACCCATTTTACACCTTCCGAGACCCAAAGACAGAAAAAAAGGAACTGCCGCTCCGAGCAGAAACTACTCTTCTAATACACTCAACTTTTTTTTATTCAAGGACTATGATTGTTTAAATAAAAATAAACTTCCCTATACATTTATTCCTTGTACATGCCTTTTTAGACGCACTACGATAAAACACGTCGATGCACTTTGCGTGCAATTCGCAGTCTTATTTACACGCGCTGTCACCTTGACAGCACATTCTTCGCTTTGGTTTTTTGTATCTTTCTTTTTCTCATTAATATATTTCGCTGTCAGCAAGTTGCCTACCTCGCGAGCAGAAAAGACAACACAGAACAATGTGTTTTTATATAACAAAAAAAAAAGTACTATTCTTATGGACTTATCCGTAAAATAGACAATTCCTTTTATAAAATTTAAAATAAATAAAAGAAAAATCTTAGAAATAAAAAAGTTGTGAAGAAATGTTTATGCTTTATTTGCAAAATACAGTTTTTTTTATTTAATGAAAATTCTGCTCGCGAAACCTCTCACTCTGTAGCACGCATCAATGTTATTCTCTCCTTTTATCCTCTCGGCACTACGATTAACAATATCATTAGTGGACTTTCCTAACAACTCAGACATTTATATACATATACATAGATTTCTAAAGGCATTAACAATTTACAACTCGTGTCCGAGACATTCTCAAGCGTTCAATACATTTTTTTCATCTTAAAATGTTTTTTTATTCAGAGACAAGGCGCATCTTACTACAGCGAAAAGGGAATCCTCGAGCTAACAGAGAGAGAAAAGGGACAAAACAGTCTTAAAAATTGGACTATGCCAGCCGAATTAAAAGAGGAAACGAATTTTTCTCGAACAACTTTTTTTTTTCATCGCCCAATATATATTCTATACTAATATAATGCAATACTTCCGATTTAAGCTCAGTCGATTAAAAACAATTCGCTTCCCCTTTTTTAATCTCAATTTGTTTTTTGTTTTTTTACAGAAATTCGTCTCCACAACAATTAGACGAAGTACTTTGCCGTACCCGGAATTGTGTACGTGGCAGGGTTGCACAAAATTCGTGAGTGACTATGTGACCTACGAGCCACTGGAGCGACCACTTGTAATGGTAAGTAGTCCGCGAATCATATTTTGCTTATCAATAAATCTAAGTAAATTAATATCAGACAAGCGCGCAACTAAAAAGAGGAAAACAAAATGCGTCTATCAAGACGGCTGTATGGCTTGTGGATATTTACTCCGAATAGAAATCACATCATTTTTGTATGGAGAGACTATATATACATATAAAAACTGCCAGGCGATGAACAAAGTGATTTCTTTAAATTCGGTGAAAATCTTGTCCTAAGTTATCTCTGCTAAAGTATTTATTTCTCTTTGTGGAAGAAAAAAACTATTGAGTTCGACACATTCTTTCAATCTGCTCACACTCAATAATCATGAATAAATTCCGATATAATAACGATAAACCTCTACGACTTAGCATTTCTAATAATTATTATAATAGAAGCTTAACTATTAATATTTTTACGAGATTAAGAATTTGGTATATTCTTTTATTTACATCAAGATATTCGTATATTCTATATTTTGATTCGGCACAACAGAGCATTTTCTTATTCTCTTTTATTCTGACACGAGGTAACTAATTTTTACGCCGCGCTCAATGGATCCTTGAAATCTTTTACATACTTTTTTTGCAATTGTTGTTCAAGGAACCTCGATCAAATAATTTTGGATTTTGATATTCAATGTTTGGTTGTACTTTAGGTTTAGAGATTAGGTTTAAACTGTCAAGTAAACAAATGCTCAAATACATATAAGAAACTGAATCCGAGTGAAATGGAATATCAAACTTATGTTGTGCATGTATCTGGACTTTAAAAAATAATTTAAATTCGATAATAAATAAGAAAAGATGCAAATGTAATCATATCAAATTAATCTCACCAAAATGATTGTGTTGAGCGAGTGCAGCGCAAATTAAAGATAGTGATTTCTATATACAAATAAGATCACAGTAACTTTACTTCCTCTTCCGCTTTATTCCCGCCAAGGTCCTCTTTCTGCTGGTTTTAAGGTTGTCCAGGAAGTATCTTAACTCTACTACTTTATACCGGGTCACTGAAGGATTAGACGTCTTTTCCAACCATTGAAAAAATTTTTCGCCGTGCTCCACGCCTTCGTCAAAGGACGAGGAATGTTTGTTGTCTTCCACCACGTTCTCGTTGTTATTACTGCACACAAGTGTGTCAACAACAGCTCTACACTTGTTAGGCGACTTGTTTGTACCACTTGGTGTTGTTTCGACTGGTGTCGCAGGAAATCCACAATGCTTATACCATTGCCAAAACCAAGATCTATCCTGACATAGCTGCGCAGTTTGTTGAGCCGCATGTTGACCCAGTTGATTTTTTTGTTGTAAAAGCCACAACCAGAGAGCGTCGTCCATTTTCTTTGATACAACACCGTTCTTGTTCTCAGACACAGCCACCGGATTTTGATGGTTTGGTGACGCAGCCAGGGGTACAGCAGGTGCTTCAGCTGCTGGTGGTAGGCTCTTCCTCCCTGCCAATTTGTTTACAGTCTCCATTTGACTTGGAGCAATTGCTCCTATGCTGCTTCTCCTCATATTGTTTGTTGCAGAGGTGTTTGCACTTTTTGTATATTGCAGTCCATTCTCCACTAACCCCACAGCGTTCAAGTTGTTTAACGCCGGAGCCATTGGAATAAAATTATTTGAGCTGGCTGACAGCATCCCCAATTGTTGCAGTAGAAGTGAACTGTTTTCTGGTCTGTATCCCGCCAAGGCCATCAGTCCTGGGTAATCAAACCTCTTATCACCGTTTTCGGTGTTGTCCACGCCGGAGATTAAGGGAAGCGGCATGTCTGCACCCTTAACTCGTTTAATCGTGGGCGCTTCATCTTCACTGGACCGGCTGGTTCCAGGATTCGACGTGTATAAATTGGCTCCGGTTGAGGAAGCCGGCGAATGAGCTTCGCTTTCTGGCGTTGACGAATTTCTCGCCATGCTACGAATTTTAGGCTCCGACTTACACCATCCTCGTAGAGTTGACTCCGGTACTCCGATATCTCTGGCGACAGACGCTTTACTTTCGCCATCATGAACTCTATCTATTGCGTCTATTTTTTCATGCACTGTCAACGACCGAAGAGGCCGTTTCCCTGACCGTGTCGCTTCACCACCCCTCATCGTTCTGTCTTTTTTATTTTCACGAAAAAGATTTTCAGAAATCCTGTTTCGCACGCTGTGCGAATCTACACTGCTGATCCACTCAGAGAGTAATAAAGAACTTTTTTATGAATGAAACAACTCGCCCCACCACTCTTTTACGCTCACTCTTCTCTCCCCCTCGAGTAAAATCGTAGAACCAATCCGTAGTGCGCGCGGGAAACAATATTATTATATCGCTCCACGAGGAAACACAACAGTCGGAAAATCCCACTAATATCCTCGACCCTGAAAGTCTTGAAAAACGAACGACCGATGTATTTTGGGCGGTAATTTGACCGAGCCAACTGAACACTTATGATTCAAATTGAATACTGATTTCGTATTGACACACTTGAGACACAAGTTACTGCTTGAGAGTTTCAAAGTATTTACTGACCGACGTGACTGACCGAGAGAGCTAAAATGCAACGACCTTCACTCTCCGTAGCACAGCGGACAACTGAACTGAACTGTCGACTCCTTTACTTTCGCGGACTTCTGCCTCGCATCCCCTCCACTACGGAATCGCGAGCTTCAGCTGTAGCGCCTCTCGCTCATCCGTCGAACTGGTCGCCCTCTCGGTCCCCCTTTCGTCTCTTCTTCTCCCTATCCCCTATCCCTTTCTCGCAGCCCCCCTCACCTAATACTCCTCTCTGAACGCTAACGCCGCTCACGTCCCGCGGCTTCCCAAACGAAGTAACGAATGGTGAGGACCTCGGAATATTTCCCGGAAAGTAATTCGGAGCTGCGAAACTATCGTGACGAGGACGATGGGTCGAACGCCCCGAAGAGAAACACGCGCGAAGGGCGACGCGTGTTTTTCGAGAACGCGGGTTTTCGTGACGAAGCCTGGGGCTTTTCAGAGAATGAGAAGGGCTGCGAATGGATGAGGCGAGGATTGAAGTGAAATTCGGATCGATCGCTGCGTTTCAGAAATAACGAGAGTTGAAGACTTTTTGAGGTTTTTCTGGTTCTGGATTTTGCAGGCTGTAGAGTCGCTGGATTCATTCCCGGAATTGAGTTTAAATTGTATTTCGACGGGGAGTTTATTAGCTTTTAGATTTAGAGTTGACAAACGGCTTGTTTCTTGGTAGTGTTTACTGAACACAATTTAAGGATTGAGTTACGTAAGGGAACTGAGAAGTAAACATAACAGCCGATTTTTATACTTATCATATATGTATAATCATTCTTTGTGTTGGTTGAATTGGGTTCTAACTTGTTCACGAATTCACGATACTAGGCTGAAGTATCAGGCGTCTTAACTGACGAAAGTTAATTTTTTAATTGAGTGATTTGAAAGAGAATTTCAAGGATTTCGAGACATTTTATGTAGCTTTTAAAGGAATTTTGAACTTTTGCTATTGTCAGAAAACAACGATAATTCATAAAAAGGGCATCTGAACGTTTTTAGATATTTTATTTCAAGGTCAAAATGAAACGTAACGTTCAATGACCCGCTATATGCTGCACAAGTTGTCTGTATATGTTTAAGAATTTTAACGAGTTTATGATTTTCCAGAGATTTCATTAAGGAATTTCAAAGGATTTTATAGAAATTTCAAGATGTTTTAAGGGAGATTTTTGAAATTCCTAGTGAATAAATCTGGAACTTCAACCCAAATCCAAAATATATATTATTTTTCAGAGAATCCTGATTCTATCCATTTGCAAATTCATGTGTCGCATAATTCTATTTTTATAAATAATCTTGTGGCAAAGTTTCTTTTTTTTTTTTTGAAATTTTATGCATTTATCAATATATCAAAACAATCCTATGTTCTTCTGTGGTTTCGAGAAAGACGCGTAAAGCCGCCATTTTGTTTTGTATCGGTTTGGAAAAGTTAAGTATAATAAATATCGAGGGTTTTTTTCCCCGAAATTTCGGTACGAATATTGACCCTCTATTTTAAATTATTAATTTGACTTCGAATCTACAATTTTAGCTTTCATTTTGAATGAAATTCTTCAATTACAACTTATTCTGTCGGCGGTTGGAAGTAAAATTTTATTTGAATCTTGATTTATTTGAAAATAAGACATTTCTCAATTCCCTCTAAATATTTACGTTTATAATTCCTCTGTTTTGAATTTTCTCTCGAACAGGGAGAGGAATTCGCGATATTGTGACTTCCAAGTATATAACGGTGTATAATTTCACGACCCAACTATATAATATACACCCAGAGTCGCGAAGTTTCTAGAAATCGCTTCATTCATTGCCAAACAATATACCTTACTTCAAAGTAAATGAAAATAATAGAAATAATCCTAAATGAATTTTATTAAAATTTATCTTCAACTGCGAGAGAATATTCGATACATTTTTTTTTATATTATTCCCTCGACGATAGAATGAAAAGCACATTCAACAGGTGGCATGGATATATATTCATAAATCAAATTAGCTGTATTTTTACATAATTTCTAGATTACTGCAAATTGAGTATAAAAGATCGCGATCTCAATTTTCGATCCAGACAATCTCGTTTCTAAAGCCGAAATATAATTCTTCACTTCCTCATTTCTCTATTTTTATTCAAATGAGCCAAGTGATGAATGACGTTCTTGAAACGTGAATTTGTCTCGCTCGCTAGTCGTTTAGAGAGAGATATTATCGCTACTCGAACGGTACAATGGGGTGCTTACGATCCCAACTCGCATTACACAAAACTCATTAGACCCCTGAATCGTCTCATTCTTGATGAGCGACGAGCTCGAAAGTTTACATAAGGCGCGTTCTGTAATTTGCTCGGATTTTGGATAAACTTTGCTCTCCCTTTTATACTTTATATGTGTCCAAACTCTTCAATTACCTCTGAATAATTAAACCTTAAAGAATATTACTTAAACGTCGCTTTATGAGGAATGCCAATAAAGCTCTTCATAATACTGAATCTCTAAATCTGAATTCTGAATTAATAAGATTTCCTCTCATTATAAGTAAATTAGTAGCCTCTTACATTTGACTATTAAATTAGTCATTTCTTCGATTTAGTATGTTTTACTTACACTAGTTGAATTATTGTTCTTCGAACATGATTTCGAATTATTATAAAGAATTTCCAGCTATTCTATCACAGAAAAAAAGAAGGATAAAGTTACTACTTCGATTTCAGGTGAAAAATAATTTTTAAGTTACTTAAAATCCCATGAAATCTCATTCAATTTTTTCGAATTTCGTAAAATCACATGATATTCCTCAACATTACTCAAAATTCCTTAAAATATCGTTAAATCCTTTAGAATTACTTAAATTTCATAAAATGCTTTTAAATTCTTTGATATTGTCCAAAAGGAAATCCAATAAAATATTTTTTATCTCTTGAAATCTCTTACAAATTCCTAAATTATTAAAAAAAAAACACATGAATTTTCTTTTTTTGTTAAATTACTTAAAATAGTTCAAATATCTTAAAATCTCTAAAAAGGTCCTAAAATACTTAAAATTCCATAAAACATCGTTAAATCTTTTAAAAATACTTAAAATCTCATGAAATCTAGTAATTTAAAGAAATTACACAGTTAGGAATTTTATAGATTTTGAAAATGTTTTAAGGGATTTTAAAGTTCCCCACGGAATTTTAAGTGACTAAAAAATATTTTTATGGCTAAATATTTTTAAGAATATATCATTGAATAGTGTTACTAATTCATTTATAGTTTTGTGCTTGCAACTAACATATTTAAATTCGTAAGAAACAGCTAATAATTAGTAAAATGTAACTAATTCATTTTGAGAGATACGCGATTATATAACAATGTCTTTCCAGTTCCCACCAAAAATGCTGGAAAAACTTGTAAATCCTCCCATTGATTATTCACCTCAAATCCTTCACTCATCTCCTCCCCAACCCTTCATCCCCATTTTTCCTTTTTCCACCTACAACATTTAATACGCCACTTTGATTATAAATTCCCAATGCCTCTAACAAAGCCATTTCTCCCAGTGCTCTCTTAAAATATTTCGTCCGACAAGCATCGTCCGACTTATTCGCTTCTGGAATAAAAAGCATCTGTAAAAAGAAAGATCTAAAAAATAAAATATCTGAAAAAATAAAAATAACGTCCGCCGCCCAGTCGTCAACCTCGTGCGCTCTTTACGAATGCGTGAGCGCTCTCTCACTCTCTTTTTTTATTGGTGTGTTCGTCGTCTCGTCTCGCGACACGTCGCGGTTCGCAAGACACGCACTCGCCGAACGAAGCGACGTTTCTAGAGAGAACAAAACAGCAAAGGCTTTCGTGTCCCTTATCGAGAAGTTCAGTCGTAGGCCGTGCGACGATTAACGAATTGAGTCGCGCGCGAAAGGGGCCGCAGGGAATATAGGGGGACTAAGGGGGGGGCAAGAGTGAGAGATAAGGTCAGCGCGAAACGGAGAAGGACAGAGAGAAAGCGCGAGAGGCTCGAGGAAACGGTAAAGGAGAGAGAGAGAGAGAAAGAGAGATTGAGTGAGCGCGAGGGGGAGGGAGGGATATCATGGGCGAGGTAGGCAATGGAATAGGGGGAGGGAAACGTGGGGTGCCGGTTACAAGAGGGAAAGGGGGGCAAAATCGATCGACGCGTCCTGTGTACTGCGAGACCCACACTTTGCGCCAAGGCAGGCCTATACACGCTCCTTGAACGAGCTGGTAACCCGTACAATTAATTTTCACCTGCTTCCCTCACGGTCTTTCGCGGAAGGATAACCGTCCGACGGACGGCTATATAACGTACCCGTATATGCGCGTACGTGTAACGGCTCTGGGGTTTATATATATACATATATGTATGTATATATATGTACATTCTACATACGTTATACAACACACCGCTGTGAAAGATCGACGCCGAGTCAGCGGCAGCAAAACGCGAATGCTGCCCGCTCGTTACGATCTTTTTCCCCCCGAGCGATCTATACCTACGCGGTAGAGACTCTCGCGATCGCGATCGAAATCACGATATTTCATCCGGCGCGAGGATCTAGTGATTTTTTGTACTGTTTTTTTAGTGAGGAGTTGATTGCCGATAAAGAATATTCGACGCGGGGAGGGGGATTGAAAGGGATCGATAGGATAGATCGATAAGTGGGAGGATTGAATAATTTCAGTGGGAGTCGATAGGGATGATGGAGGAGGGGATTGAGAGATTAGAAGATTAATGGGGAGTTGAAGCGATCGAGAAATGGCTTCTGGGACTTTTGAAGGGATGACAAGAGATTTCGGGGGGTATTTTGTTGTGAGGAACTTTAATGAGAAATGAGTTTTGTTTTTGTTCAAATTTCAAAACGAGATGGTTTTGTGGGTTTTTTAACAGTGTTATTTTTTTAAATCTTATTTGGAAAGTTCTTATTGGTATATTTTTGTTAAATTTTAATTGTAATTAATAAAATTTTAAATCTCTTTGAAGTCACTTGAAATTCTTTAAAATTATTCAAAATTTAAACTTTTTAAAATTACTTAAGATCATTTAAAACCTCTCGAAATGCTTTTAAATCTTTATGGAATCTTATGAAATCTCATGAGATCCCTTGAAATTTTTTTAAATATTTCGAAATCCATTAAAGTCTGTTTAAAATCCTTTAAATTGTTTAAAATCACCCAGAAATTCCATAAAACCACTTAAAATGTCTTGAAATCCTTTAAAGTCTCTTTAAAATCCCTTGAAATTCCCTCAAATAACGAAAAATCTCAAGATATACTCTTGTAAATCGCTTGTAATTATTTGAAATCTCTTTAAGATCCTCGAATTTCTTAAAATCACTTAAAATATCTCGAAACCATTAAATTCTCTGCCAAATTCATTTAAGGGGTAACATACATCTATCATTTTTGAAGTTCATTTTTAAGATTTTTTTTTAAAGAGATATAATATTCTAATCAAAATCCAAGAAGACAAGTTTATTACACATATTATAGCGAACATAAATTAATTTTTTAGAAGTATTCAAAAACAAAATGGCGCCTTCAGCGGACCCAGAGTAGACCAACTTTTTTTTCAAAGGTCTCCACGATTACTCCGTCAGTTTTTATCCAATCAATTTAAAATTTTTACAGCATCTTTAAAACATTATTACCCAACGTCTCACGTACGATTTTTCAAAAATATCAATTTTTCACAAAATTGTGCATTCTTGAACAAAAAACATTTGTTTTTTTTTAAATTGTCGAAAAACTTTTATAAAAAAAAAATTTTTCATTTTATCAAAAAAAGTCGTACGTGAGGATTAATCGAGGAGAGCTTTGAAAAAAAAGTTGCTGTACTCTGGGTCCGCTAAAGGCGTCATTTAGTTTTTGAATACTTCTAAAAAATTAATTTATGTTCCCTATAATATGTGTAATAAACTTGTCTTCTTGAATTTTGATTAGAATATTATATCGCTTACATAGATGTTACCCCTTAAATTCTTTAAAATCACTCAGAATCTCTTGAAATCATCTCATGTTCCTTAAAATCGCTTAAAATCTCTTGAAATTACTTTTAAAAATCTTTTCAAATTTCTTGACATCTTTTCAATTGTCTTGAAATCTTGGATTATTTTCAAAATAGTTAAAATTTCCCAAATGATGACAAATTTTGTGAAAGCTCTTCAAATTGCTGAAAATCCAACGTAAAATCCATAGAAATAATATATGAATATGAAATATTTTTGAATTTCTCAAAATCTGAAATCTGTAGCAATTTTATATTCTTCAATATTTACATGAAATATTACAATTACTGACAATCGTGAGAATAAGTATGTAATTAGTTCCTTCTTTTAAAAAAAAGCTCGTCGCGCTCTCTGTGTCTAGTGAGAATTTTTTATTTGAATGAAAAAGAATTGAGGACTAAACTTAATTAATCTAATGAAGCTGAAATTTATTGGGTTTAGTTATAGTGGCTCTAGGTGTAGCTTAAAGAATTGTTTTTTTACGGCAATGCGGTTTTGAGGTGCTGGCATAAATCCTTAGCTCTCTTCATACTCAGACACGTGGCTCCGCGTCTGTGTGAAAAATGGTGTTTGTGTTTGTGTTTAAATGCGAGAGTGTGTGTTGGTGTTGAGAGCGACTATCGTGAGGCTCCACGACAAAGTGACGGCGACGATAAATGGTCTCTACGAAGAAACACATTGTAGAACGTAGAGGCCATTCGGACTTGGACCTCGCGAATACGTAGTTTAAAAATGCCAGACCCAGAATCCGTCTTGGCCAAGCGATTAATTTTCACCGCGCGACACGAGGTTAAGTCGTCTTGCATATTATATAGTCTTCAAACATAAAAGACAATTTTATCACCTTCTTAATAGAGAATTTTATTATAACATAGACTCTCTGTCAATGAAAAGAAACTTGAGAAATTTATTTCTAATCTACAAATTTTAGAACGATCCGTGTAGACGAAATAGCCCCATTTAACATAGGTCAGGATTTCTGTTTTCCATCAAATTATTTTTATATAATTAGGCAATGATAGAGAATTCTTTAAATATTAAAAATCTTGAATCCCTTTAAATTCTCTATAATAGAGATCACCATCGTTTAAAGAAAAACTTTTTTTTCGTCAAGGTTGAAAGTATTCTTACATAATTACATATTAACGATTTGCGGCTCATCGGTGAAACTTCGATAGTATTTCTTTCTCTTCGACTTCTTGCCTCTCTTTCTGGCTATTATGTTCGCGTCGAATAATATTTTCTCGAGAAGGTCGACAAATCTCTCTCGACTTTACAACGTTCTTATGAGGGAAAGTGATTATTCCAAACGCTTCAACGAAACTGTCATTACTTTTCACGATACCGATTACCGACCTCGAAAGGTCGTTCGCGAATTCAAAATGCTGTATGAATAGAATATCAAGTAATCCTGAATCTCGAATTTCTCGTATCACTCAAAATACAAATTCTAGTTAAATTGCAAAAAAACAACATTTCATTTCATTTCATAGGAATTTTGAGCGATTTCAAAGTGTTTTCTTTAATTTTTAAGGAATTTCAAAATTTCATATGCAATTTTAAGGGATATTAAAATATTTATATTGACCAATCATTCTTTTTTATACTTCTAATACTTTTAAGTAGAATTTACAGATAAAGGAATATTTAATTAACCCTATACTTTCTAGTAATTATTGTAACGAGAACTTTTTTGAGTGATATATATATTTCCTTTCTCTTAGATTTTGGAGTAACAAAGCGGAAATTGGCGATGTTTTATTATAACTTATGAATTACTTGAAATATTTTCCTTGAGGCTTTTATTTGTCAGTTAATTGGCATTTTCGAGTATCGAGGATCGATTTATATGCATTATGGCATAAGTCGCTTGATTGTTCAAGGGGCAAAAAAATCGCTCGTTGCCGACACGGGAGATGCACCAGGCGAGGGTCATAACGATGCAACAGGAAATTGACAGCTTATCGATTGCTGCCCCTTTCGGGCTTTACGAGCATGACTAAAAAGCTTAGCTCTCACGACTTCGTCGCAAGAAAGCCGCGAAACGATCGGCTTTCGATTCTCGCGCGCTATAAACAGCCGGACTAATACGCGAACTTTGTCATGCACATTGAGCTCTGCATACGCATGCAAAATCCTACTTTTCCATTGGCGTGGGACTACAAAACACCAAAGAGAGACGAATCAGCTCCTGAACACCAAAAAAATATGCGTTCATTCCAACAATGGCAGCTACTTAACTGTTTCAGACCTCTCAAACCGGTCCCTATTTCCTCAACGATCGAATGAAAACCAGATTTAAAAAAAAAGAAAAATAGAAGACAAAAATAATTATCAACTTCTTTTCCTAATTTTTTAGTTTGAAAATTATTTTGTTAAATAATACAAATTTCAAGCATGCGATAAAGTCGAAATAGAAATAGATATATCTTTCAATTAAAGTTATTAATTTTGGGATTGGTACTGTGATGACTGTACTTAATTGACGAATCGTTTGTTTGACATTATATATGTGGAACAGGTTACAAATAACGGTGGATGATCAATTTAGAGTTAATGATTGCTGAGGAATGTAGCACCCCTGTCTAATCATCTGATCGATAAGAGGCAGAATCCGATTTAAAGAAGAAAATACGAGCCAATCGATCTTGCCAATCAACTAGCTACAGCCCTGCATCCTTCTCTCTCTTCCGCCGTAATTCTTCCTCGCATCCTCAACATTCGCGTCCTTCGTCCCTCGGTCCTTACTTTACTTTACTCCTCCACTTTCGCATCCTGCTGCGACTGCCACGACCACACCATCGCCAGCAGCTGCACCACTACCAAAGCAAAGCCCGTTTTCTTCTGCCTTCACCACCTCCGCCTCCGCTTCTGCGACGACGATGCTTCGGGGATTTCTTCTTCGGGAGCGATTACGCGGGTGCGGGCATTCGTGTGAGTGCACAACCCTGTCCGTGTGAGCGGTCGACGCGTACGTGAGAAGGTCTACGTGTTCCGGTCCAACGAGGGTGGTTATCGATCTCTTTTTTTATCGCTTGAAAATTTCGAAATTCCCCACGCGAATCTTCTCCCATCGAAAGGAAATCACGTATCGCCTCCCATTTTTTACCCGTAAATTTTACCTTCCGCGGAAGAGGCAGCACTTTTTTATTTCTAGGAGAATCTCTCTTCTCTTCTGTGTTGCGACAAACATTACATGTATTTTGTTCATGTAATGTAAAAGTAATGTATTCCAGAAGCTTGCGTTACAATATCCAAATCCCAAAAACTGTTTCCTTTTTTAAATATATTTCAAGTAAATATTAAAATGTTTACTTACTTTTCAGCACGTGTGTTTTACAATTTATCGAAAAATATATAAAGCAACTATGATCCGCGCGCGATTCATTTTTCTATTTTCCATTGCATGACCTTTTGCTAAAAAGATTCAGAGGATTACAACCAATTTCAATTAAAAGGATTTAAAAATGTTCAATTTATTCACCTTGAATTTTGTTGAATCCGCCTCGGTGTAACATTTTGGGCAATTGAATGATTTGTTAATTATTTTTAATATAGTCGGAAGTCGGAACGCTTAACGGCTTGTTTTAATTCTTATATCCTACGTTGGCAATAAAAATAAAATTATTTACTCTACCGAGCATTAATAAAGCTTTCAACTGTTTCGTTTCATGCTACTCGTCGGCTTAACCTGAGAAATGTACATATCTTAAATCTCAAATATTTCACCACTTCTAAATATAAAGCGTCACTTAAAACGCTGAATTAATCAACAACTAAGGGTTAGCTGCCAGCTTGAAATGGAAGGGTTGCTTAAAAATGAAAGGCACACGTTAATATGTCTTATATACATCTAACATATTATTATCTGTCGCCTGTCGCTGCACGCCATCGCTGAATTACATTTTAAATACCAGCTTAGAATATTAGATCATAGAACTTAGATAAAAAGAAGCAGTGTTAATAACTCCTAAAGATAAAAAGGAAACTTTCTATTTTTTTGTCGTGCCCATCTATTTGTAAGAAGACTTGGTATATTTGAAGCATTTAAACTTAAACCGTTCAAAGCGTTAAAATCTCGGGAGATACGGTGCATTCTTTGTTATTGAGTGTTTTTCGGGGAAAGCGCCTAGTAAAACTCAAGAGATTTGGCGACGTGACCGACCCATGGTCCGGAAACATGGCGTCGCACAGTGTCCTGCCGCGATTGCCGCGATTTTCCCCGCTTCGCTTCGGGCGGTCCTAAACTCCGGATTCTGGACTCCCATGGTGTAAATGTGAAACCGGGAAAAGGGAGGAAAGCTTCGCCATGCTAACCCCGCGGTATATGGTAGCATAGCCTCGGGCGACTCAATGACGATTCGAACTGGCAGGGTCAAAGCGATGGCGACGCTCGATACTCGAAGCGGAAGATCGATCACGAAGAAAGAATGACCAGGGACGAAATGCCCAGATTCAAAGCCCCTTCGACGGTTTAACCCTGGCAAAGTGTTGATTTATCGCAAAGCTCCAAATGACACGCGATGCCTGACAAGTCGGAAATGCCAAACTTGGGGATTTCTCTTAATCTGCTCTTAGCCATGTCGTTTATGGATGACGTTAGCATTATATTCTCACAGTTGAAAATTCGTCATATTCACGCAGAAAAATGGATACTCATCTAGGTTGTCAACAAATTTAATTACAAATACATTCATTCTAAATATATAAATATTCAGCTTAATTATCTCAATATTCTAACATTTTTCTTTAAAGTCTTTCAAATTCCTTATAATTCTTTAAAATCAATCAGAATCGCTTCAAATCCATTGAAATTTCAAATCCCTTAAAATTCTTTCAAATCTCTTGAAATTTAATATAAGCTTTTTAAATTAGATAAAATATCTTGAAATCCTTTCAAACCTCATTAAATCCCTTGAAATTTTTTAAAACCATTCAACATATCTTGAAATCTTATGCCAATTTCAAAAGAGATTTTTTCCTAAAGTCCTCTTCAGTCCTCCCTATAAATTTAATTGAATACTCCATAATTTGAATAAAGTTTTTTGATTTCTTATAAGTTCTTAGTTAAAATTTTATTGATAACCATTGTTTATATGTGACGTTAGCTTTACGTGCTCATTATGCTTTCACTGTTAAAAATTCTGATCTTATTGATTATTGATTGTTGATGATTGTTGATTGGCCACAAAACTCTTCTTGAAATTATGATTGAAAGTTGTCTTTTCAAATATTCTATGTGAGTTACTTTTGCTTATTATATCAGAGTTAGGAGTTTAAAAGTGATGTTTATATCAATGTTGTGGAAGAATCAGAGCGTTTAAATCTCTAAATTCCTCTGTGTTCTTTTTCCCCAGCAATAGAAATTACAGAAATCATAACCTTCCACAACTTCTCGAGAAACTCCAAACTCTAAACAACTCGCTGAACTGTATCCCTCATCTCGACCCCATCTTTCTCTCCCGTCGTAAACCTCTCTTCCCTAAAAACCATAAATCCTCTCCGCATCCACTTACGCGGTTACAACCCGTAATCAGTCAATTAAGCTCGTCCTTTGCTGTCACCGACTATTACTGAATACACTCCTGTTAAATATTTTGTGCGATTTTTAAATGCATTTACCTTTATGACACTCTGGTCGAGGCAAAAAAGTTTCATCGTATCCATCATCCACATCAACGAAAGCAAGTTTGAAGCAATCTTTAAAACCTGTTTGCATCATTTTCAATTAATCTATATACATTAATCCAGTGGCCGCTAGACCAGGCAACTGGGAATTGAGAGTGGATTTATTTTGTCGGCTGAAGCTTTCCTAAATTTAAAAAAAACTTTTTAAATGATAACTTATTGTTATGAAGTCTTGGAACTATTTTGGACTCTTTTGAATTCACCTATAAAATATTTGTAATTCCGTTGACATTTGTTTGAACTTCTCTTCTTTTGAATTAGACTTATATTCTTAGTTTGAATTCTTTGAAATTCATCTCAAATTCTTACACGAAACCATATGGAGGTATATTTGTTTTATCGGACCAAACACATTTTTAAGGATTGAAAACAACCACCAGGTCTTTTGAAATCTCTTGAAATTATTTATAAAATCGTCAAAAAATCAGTTGAAATCTCTTATTGAAATACCTTGACATTTTTTTAAATCAATTAACATTTTTTAGAATCTTTTTAAATCTTTTGTATCTGTACAATTCTTTAAAACCATTTACATATTATATATCTTGAAATCTTGTTAATTGCAAAAGAAATCTTTTTAAATCATTTACAATTATTCCTCTTTATTGTGATTTCTTTAGAATTCTTTTGAATTCCTTTGAAATTTAGGAAAATTGAAATATTTAGTTTAAAATCCACTTTTTTATTGAAAAGATTCCCAGTTTTAGGATATTTTGCAATTATTACATAAAAACCAAAACAGCAGCAGGTTTTTTTTACTTAGTGGGACAAGTATTTTTAGGTATATAATGTGTCATGGGACACAAAATACGCCAAAACTAGGACAAGGAAAATCCAATTGGGTTTATCAAAATAAAATGGTACAATTTACTTACAATTATAGAATAAATTAAAAAATAAGAACAAATTATTATAAATCATGAGAAATATATATCTTTATTTTTAAAAAAAATTTTGGATTGTGCAAACCCACATTTCAGGCAATTTCGTCAAAATATGCGGAAAGTTTTGAAATACAAAAAAAATGTCGAATTTTACAGTGTGGTTCATTAATAGATTCTGCGATGACATATTTTTTATTTTTTACTAACTGCATAACTTATCAAAACAAAAATAAATAGTGATAAGAAATTCATAAGGCTTTAAAAAATACTAGTAAATTTGTACTTTTATGATTTAAGTTTCGCATATAAAACATACTCAATAATTTTATTATTGTCCCAGTGATGGTCGTTTTACCATAGTTACCATATATCTAAAGCTCCAGAACCTGAAAACTAAAAACATAATCACTGATCCGTTGATCAACTCTCTCCAACCAATCTCTCCAAATCCCCTATGCATGATCAATTAATCCCCCGATCACTCCTACACCCCCAACTTCCTCAATTATTCTCTCTCAACCCATACGAAAATACATCTCACAAATCGCCTCCCTTCCATTAATGAAATTAATTTCTCTTCCCGATTTTCTTCAAAACCAAGAATTCTACTCCAACCATACTAACCCTATATTGTAACTATACGTCACCTCCCTCAACCCCAAACAACCATCCAAACTAAAGACACACCAACGACGAAGGAAGCAGATAGAGATAGAGAGAAGAGACGAGACGAGAAACCCGAGAGAAACCTGAGAGCCATACTATAGGGTCTCTCCGTGGAAATTTACCGGAGCGCGAGTTACGGGGAAGTTGCCCGTGGAGCTCGTTGAGCGCCCTACGCCCTCAGTTCGTCGCGGGTCTCGCATCGCGGCTAAGAGCAAAGGGGCGCCAAGGGTTTGGGTCGTTGGGTATGGCTATATACCGCGCGGACTTGATGGTGAAGGACGAGGGGCAGAGGGGTTCGAGCGGGGCAAGGGGGTTGCAGGGATAGTTGGAAACACTCCTCAGCGACTGCCGCGGGGTTGGCTCAGAGGGGGTGAAGCGTGGGGGGAAGTGGGCAGCTTGGTGAGAGGTGTAGCGGCGAGAAGAGCGTTCGTCAGGGCAAGGGGGATGAGGGGGGGAGGCGGGCGCTTGTGTATTCCGCGGTAAACGGCCAGACCTGGTCGGCGGACCCTCGCATGGCCTGCAGCTGTCTCCTAACCTTACCCCTCCGTCCTCTCCCTTTTTCGCTCCCTCGACTCCTCGCGTGCACGTGCTTTCTTTCTATGTGCGAATTTACCCTCTGTGTGTGCATATCTTATATGTACGTATGCATTATGTATATGTGTGGCTGTTCATGTATGTATATATGTATGTTTATGTATATTGTACATGCATATGCCTATATGTGTGTATATGTATGGGAGTACAGAGTCCTTCATTAGGTGCAAGCAGTTCTCTGTAAAATGTACATATGTATGGTGCAATCGCGAGTTGCGTACTTGTGCGTAGTTTCGCGGGAAATGTCTGTTACAGTTTCATAAAACTGTTAGTTTTTATAATGAAGAAGTTTTTAAAAATTTCCATTTTTTTTCACCTCTAATAATGTCTTTGACCTATCTTCTCTGAAATTTCTTGAAAATTGTGAAACTTCTCACAATTCTTTTAATTTACTTAAAATTCGCCTCCATTTGTTTTAAATTCTTTTGAGTAAACTTTATTTATTAGGATTGGAAGGCAAGATTTTTTTTTATTTTGACACATTTTTTAGTATCTCTGTTTGTTTAAATTTTTTTCACCTTTTTTAATGTAAATATAGGTACTGTGATTACTGTAATTCTAATTAGTGTCGCTTATTGAAGAACCGTTTATTTGACATTATAAGTGGTACCGGTTACAAATAATGATGGATGACCAATTTAGAGTTAATGATATCAACTTCCAAAGATTTCGAAGCATTATAAAGAATTTTCAGAGAAAAGAGAGTATATTATAGATATATAAATACTTTTTTAAGCATACGGATCATCGTTTTCTATAATTAATTCTTGTGCATAAAATATTTACGCATTGGCAATATCAATTGTCAACTCTCTATAAGCACCAATAAAGCTTTTTAGCTTTCTCTGATAAGTTTTTCTCTCTAAAGATGAATCAGTGAGAAATCAGTGAAAGTCCACTGATTCCCAGTCAAATTGATATATAGAGGAAGTTAATAACTGCTCTTGTTGACACACTCCATGGAAGATAAGTGTTGCTACTGGGTGTGAATCATTATATTATGCAGAATGCAAATGGTTGTTGCCACATTGCGTTTTAATGCCAGCTCAATTTCTTTTATGCGCAAATATAGCTAGAGCTCTAGGGTAGAAAGTCCCACTTTCTGGATTCGACATCTGAAGGATGCCCCTGGGTCAATCAATTGATCGGGTGATGAATCGCTTCAGATACATACCATATATATAGTAGATGCTGAAAAATCGGAGGAAGTAGCATGCATTCTTGTCACCTTGAACCCAAATCCTCTTTAAGATGACGCCAAATTGGAAAATAAACGACATTTTCAGTTCAATCATATACAGTTGAAAATTGCTTTTTAATATTCAACTAAAACCTTCAGCTGGAATTTCAATGAAAATTCTGTTGACCTTCCGAGGAAAGATGTTAAAAATTCTACTTTTCTGACCTAAGGTTGGCATAGTTACTCCGCGGAGGGAAACTTACGCGATAACGCACGCAGTATGCGAACGAGAACGCGTCACAGAGTTTATGTGGAGTCACCTTTGGACCCTAAACTCAAACCTAAATAGCGAAAACGCCTCCATTTTCGTGCTTTCAAGAGTCTCGGGAGAATATACAGCTAAACCGTATCTCCGAAAACCGGATGCGCGGCTTTATCTCCGGCCCCTAATTTTCCAAGGCACGCAACAAAGGGACCGTGACCGGGGCGTCGTCGCCGCTACTCCGAAAATATCAGCTTTATCCTCAGCCGCGTCATCGGCGGGTGGATTTGCGAATGATGAGGGCCAAGCAAACTAGGTAGGTAGGTAGCTAGCTAGATACGAAGGTATACACAGGTAGATAGGTTGGCAGATAGTTAGGATGGGCTAGGTAGCTACAGCTATCCTAAAACCACTATTACTATAGATACAGCTATAGTCAGAGCTGTGTCAGTGGTAGTAAAGGTAGTGGTCTAGTGTTATATCTATAGATATACACTAGAGTCACTACGCAAGCATAGTCACAGGATCCTATCCCGCTTTCTCCATCGCGAGCTAACTGAGGCCTCAGGGGCCTGGCTCACTCGCTCTCCTGTCGAACTCGATGCCATGCCGCGGTCGTACCTCCCTCGGTCGTGAACACGGTCGCGTTTGCCTCTGGACGTATATTTACACCGAGTCGATGGCGCGGTGGTGGGTCGTCGTCGTGGGCTCTTCTACCCGGCTGGTCCCTACCTAGTACATTACATCCGAGGGTGTAGGGTGGTAAACGTGGCGATGCGGGGCAGGAAACCGAGACCCACACACACAGACTTATGCTCACGAATATAGTTCACACGAATGCAATGCACACGAATGCAACGCACACGTTCCTCCATTAACGCACACAGGTTCAATTTTGCGCTAAAACATTCACAGAGGGACGTTTGCGTTAAAACAAACACATGCGGACCTTTGCGTTAAAACTCACACGTAGACAGTTCTATGTTTCTAGGCTTGCACATGCACACATCTTCATGGATATTGCGTGCATGCTTGTGCGGAAATGCACATGTTTGGGATATGCAGAGGGCAGACCTTTGGTGTATGCATGTTAAGAGAGGTATATATATATACGTCCGCAGGGTGATACGCACATTGGCATGAATATGCGCAATCTTGCCATAGTCAGTAGTCACATCTACCTTAAAATGCGCATGTAACTAACATAGCGAGTTACATACCCATCAACATTCGCCCTAATATAGACATGTATACCCGAATTTGCCTTAATATGATCAGGAAGAGGCATGTGCAAGTTCTCGCGCATGTATGCGTTATATATCACTCTGAAATTCTGTAAAGATTACGGAAATATGAAGGTATAAATTTTCCGATATAGTATTTCCGCATACTAGCGAAAATCGAAGTAATTGTGGGTTTGTCTTTATTACAACATTAGTAGAGTCTAATTCTTGGAGACATATCTTTTTCCTTTTTTTCTGTTGCTTTGAACAGGAATAAGACGCCGAATGGAAAAGCGAATCGAGTTTTCGGGTTCTAAAGATCGTCGTTACGGATAGAGCGGCGTAACTACTGCTGGCATCAGAAGGCTAACACTCCTTCAATCCCCCTATCTCTGAAATTCCAGTTTCCCTCTTCAAGCAAATCTTTAGCCTTTAGCCACAGACCCATTGATTCTGTTTACATAAATTTCTTAACGCGCTGGGGATTTTCAGAGATTAGTGGTCCTAGTGACCAGTTTTGGCCATGAGCGCGAAACTCTGTCTTGTTCTGCACGGACAAATTTTCGAAAGGTTACGGCTATAAATTTACTAAGGGTCTGACAGCTGATGATAATAGAAAGAAACCTACCTTAAACTTATTGAGCGATGCACTAATACTAACAGCGCACGTGCGCACAGCGCCGTAAGGTTACCGTTAAAATTAACTCTTATAGCGTTTATATTTATACCGTCGAATATTTTTAAGGAATGGGTTATTCTTGTTTTCCTAATACATATTAGTAATAATAGAAATTTTCAGGGGTTTTAAGGAATAATAACCATTTAACCTCTAGCCACAACATTTGCTGTTCTGTTTATCATAAATTTGTCTTAATGCGAGGAGGATTTAGAAAGATTATTCTCCCGACGGTTTAGGTTTAACTGACCCACCATCAGCAGATCACAGGCGCGAATTTATGTACTTTTGAATTGCAAGAGAAGATTTGCTAGGGCAATAAGCCCATAAATCTGTTTTGGGTTCTAATTCCTGCGATCTACTGATAATAAAAGGAACCTTATTCCTTTCAGACATCCACGTGCATTGTCATCAGTGACGTTCATTTCACCTCGTTTAAATTTAGCAAACCACTTCTCAACGGTTGATTTTCTTGATGAAAATGTCACAAATGCGACATTTATTAAGAAAGTTTTTTTTTATGAAAGGATTTTAGTTTTCTCTTGCTTAATGCGTATTTGTAATGACCTTATCTGCGACTTACGTCATCAACTGAAGAATGGAAAAGAGAAGCGGTGAAAATTTCACGGTCACCCCTACTATACCGAGGGTCAGGAATGTTTTTTTTGGGGCTTAGGTCCCCGGAGATTCTGGACCTGCCCGCGGTAAAAGCTGCCTGCTGTGAAGCAGAAAGAGGCCAACTGTGATAAAAGAATAAAACGAATTCTCGCTGTGTGGAAATGAAAATATCTCTGTATTGCTGGTTATATACAACAACAGGGCAGATAAGTAAAAGGGCCTGTTTACCGCTCACTGTTCCAAAATACATAATGACGCATTTGGCGTCTCACTAATTCACAGAGAAAATTTAGTCACGACAAATTATTCAGGGCAATTTATACATATTCAAATTTATCATTGAAATGATCTGAATGTTCAATTGAACGAGGCAAAAAATGTTTTTTATAATATTTTTCCTGTGGGAATAGTTTGAAAAAACCACAGAAAAAACCCCCATTCGACAGATTTAAATATACAAAATTATCAGTGGAGGCGAGAACTCTCAGAATCACCCCTAATAAAAAACATTTTTTTTCATCGTTCATTTGAACGTTAGGAACTTTTCAATCATGTCAGTGCTAAGTTTATAGATTTCTAGAATCTAAGGAGATTTTTAAGGATGAAGAGAGAAAAATTAATTGAGTGATTTAACAGTTTCTCTAAGTATTCTAATTATTTTTATTTTTATTGGGAATAGAAATGCTTTTTTCTCGTCAAAATATTTCCGGCCTTTTAAAAATTTCTTTGTGAAATTATAATATCAAAAGCAGTTCACATCCATGTATGACGAAATGCAAAACAGATCAGGGATTGAATGACAATGAACCTGAGGAACAAATAAGTACCGACAGCCCCTTTAAAATGGAAAATATAGCTACGCGAAAGGAATGGTGTTTTCCCCTCAGAAAAAGGAATTCAATCGTAATTGAATAAGATAAAAAAAAGGGATATCGGTGTCAAAATTAATACGGTGGAAATCCGTGAGACATCGATTAATTAAAGAGGAGTCAATTAGAAGAGACTCTCTGCTGCAATTTCCCAATTTATTTATTTATTTTTGAATTATGACTAATTCTATAAGTTCTTTAAAGGTGTATAATTTCATTGAAATTCGTTTAATATTACCAAAAAACCCTTAGATCCCTGATAGTATTTCCAAAGAGCAATCGTTGACGTATCCCTTGTGTCACTGGGTTACTATACTTTGTAGCTGTGAATGGCGGACGTTTATCTCCGTGTGATTTACGACAAAATCCAAGCATTTCTCTCTGCGAGTTCAGGGCCGCCTATAAACCACCACATATTTCCGATTCGTCGAAACGTTTTGTCATTCGATAAGCATTTACGCAACGGCATAAAATTTCGCACAAGTGTTTGCAATATAAGCTACAAGCTCAAATGTTATTGCTATAAAACAGTGAGCTTAAACAATCAATAGCAGAAAAGTCGGATTTTTTAAATTTGTCTCTATTTTGTAGCTTCTTTTTTATAGGAGGATTTTTTTTTAATTATTCGAGCTTTTGAAATCGAATCCGTGAATTCCTGGCTCTCAAAGTCACTGAAAATTGAGTTTGAAATCATTAGAAAAAGATACTGCGATTTCAGTATTTGTAGGACTGATTCTTCAGTCAATTTCACTGAAAAATTCTGTACTATCGTTTGAAGCTAGTGATGCATTGGTTTGTGATAATTCAGTGACTCATTTTCAGTTTTTCACTTTCTAAAGAACCTCTGCACTGAATGAAGTGAATCATAAACGAAAAATATTTAATTACCTTTTTTCATTTTCATATAATAATATTATGTACTTAAAAATTATGCGCGAGAAACAAAAACTTTCTCAGAAATACTCAGGCAAATTTTGCTGAATGGAAGATAAACCAATTTCAAGGTGTAACAACCCTCAGCGTTTATTTTTGGAGTGCGTCCTTAAAAATTTAACATAATTTATATATCCCTATTTTTGGTGGGAACTAATTTCGACACCAAACAAAAACTCGCACTCTTTTTCAGGAAACAAAACATTCTCATGTTTTGAGAATGTTTTGCGACCTAAAAAGTATATACAAAGTCACTTATTTTCTCCCAGGCATATTTCGAAAAGAGGGTTTTTTTCCAATGTAATTCTTGACGTAATTGTTGTAATTGTTGTAATTAGAAGATTAATTTAGAACTTTGTAAGGAAAGTTTTTAGATACACCGTGAAAACTTACATGTAATTTCATTTTAATTTTCATATTGACTATATATGAAAGTGTTAAATTCGAAATCTGTAAGTTTTCACGATTACGTGTATCTAAAAATTTGCTTATAAAGTTCGAAATTAATTTTTTTACTGAAACAGCAATACAAATGAGCAGTTATTCTTCTGGATTGGAGTTTTTCTTTTACTAACATTATTCAGACTTTCAAAGAAGAAGAGAGGGGGTGAAACCCGAAACTCCATAAAATTAAATCCATAAAGTTATAATTTCACACCCAATTACGAATATTATCTGTGAAACTGAATAATTCCATAATGGGTGTGAAAGAATAGAAATTCATACCTGCAAATTAAGGTCCGAGTTTTCTTCAAACCCCACGCGGAAATCTTTACAATTTATATTGAAATATGCATTCATGAGTACCCTAAATATGTTGAAATACAGGACAGTTTAATGGAGTCGGTACCACTATAGTTTATAAGGATCGTTCTTTTGTTATCAAGGGTCAGATCCTAAAACGCCAGATTTATGCATTTACTGCCTTCAAAAATCTGTACGTGCAATTCAATAAGACAGAACCGCGGCGCGCCATAGAAATCCGATGGTCTTTAGGCTACCACTATAGATAATATTTGAAAATCCTCCGGAACAAAATGTATGGGTCTAGCTGTAAAGGCTTAGAGCTAAAGATTTGCTTGAGTGCTAAATGACACTTTCTTTGATGGGTTGACGCATTGCCAACTGCTAACTGCTGTATATTATAAAAATATGTTGAGTACAATTACTTTTCGTGTTTTCATCCTTCAAACGCTCCAAAAACGTTATTTAATAATCGCTGTTGATGGTCTGGCACTTTTCGAGGTAATCGATGAATATTATAAATATTATAATATTAACTTTAATTTCAGGAGATGAAATAATGTAAAAGTAGTTTCTTATGTTTCGTCTTTCTGTCCTTAAATTTCTAGATTCTAAAATCCGCGGAGCTTGAATTCAGCACGCTGAAAATCTGGCATCTCAAACGGTTGATTATTTTTCCCTTTTTTTCTCTCTCTTCTTATTTTTATGCTTGGCAGATTCCTTTCGACTTGATCCGCGGGTCATAAGGCTCGCGGCAGGTGCTGATTATCGTAACTAATTACCATAACCGCCAGCAATTCGCAGCAGCGGAATTTTCAGTGCCGGATTGCTGGCCTTTTACATTGGTCGTGACCGACTTTGCCGTTTGTCCAGTTTCTCGATCAAAGATCCGTTGAAAAATAAAGCTAACTAAAATCTACCTTAATTAATTCGACTCTCGCAGAGAGTCAAATAAGAATGAATCTTTCATTATTTCAATAGTCTCTTGCTAATTGAAATAAATCATCTCCAACTTATGAAATAAGCCTCTGTTTATAAATGGATTCCATTATTTTAAAGTAGGTTGAATTAGCATAAAAAGTCTAGCAAAAGCGTCTCAAAATAAATGGAAATTGAAGTATATGTTCTTCTTTTTCTATACCTGGAATCAACGAAATCTGTTTATGAGTATAGATTCGCAAACTTTACAATAATAAATATTTTTCTCCGTCTGTACGAAACGGAGTTAAATCACCTAGGTTTATACAAAAATATTTATTATAGCGCCATTAAAGTCTTGGGATCTAAATTTGGTCTTACCGTAATTACTTATTTATCATTTGAATTAACTTATAGAAATGAGGGTAAATCATGAGAAGCTTTTCGAAAACTTTAACGTTCTTTCAATATTTTTAATGTTCTTTTTCGGATTTAACCGCAATGAGTACAATAGATGAACTAACGGAAATCTAAGACTTAGGACAAGAAGTCATCAACACTGCCTCACCCCTAAGTGTCCTGAAACTCTTAAACTCAGTGGGAGGTAATTCTAACGGTCCCTTTGAAGTCTGTAGTTATACTTATGATAGATGCAAAACGAATATTTCACGTTAATTACTTTTGCAATGCCGAAGATCAAATTTCCGTGAACTTAAGAGATCTATATATTTATTAAATACATTTTTTCCACACTTTTATGGCTTATTATTGGTCTTTTATCACACACACAATATATGTATTAATATTTAATATTAACTCTCTAAATTTGAGTCAGTGGAAAATTAGAGAAATTTCACTGATTCCCAGTCAAATTCCACTGATTCTCAGTAACTCTTTGCTCGATTTTAATCAGTGAAAAATGCATGCACTTCCAAGATTCCTATTACCGACATTCGCCGACATCTAGAGCTTCAAAGGGTTTGTGTCTGGGCTAAAATTTTTCGATAATTCTTTTAGAAGATTCTCAATTACTTAAATTGACTTCTGATGAATATATATATATATATTATCTTGATAATAATTATATTATACTATATATATACATTATATAATATATATGTATATCTTTAATCAATGATGTCTTTGTGCGTGTCTGGGTAAAGAAAGGCATGTTTCATTTCCTGTTTTCCCGGAAGTTGAAGGGACAGTGTGACCAAATGTCCACTCTCGCGATGGCTTGCCCAAGATTTCCGGTTGGATCCTTTTCAGCGGATAATCGTGCGACTCTCAAGGCACGCAATATTCCGTGGAAGGAATTCCTTAGCTTGAAAGCTGAGAGAGTGAAAAGAGCCTTTTTTCGTTACTTAAATACTTAAATATAAAATACTTTCCTCTTTTTGTACTGTGTTTATTATTATTAAATATAATACAAGTTGTGGAAAAGAAAAAGGGCATATCTTCAATTTCCGAAGATATTTCTTCTATATATCCTGTTATTAAATTCGAATTAGGTGTTATAAACTTTTAGTATAAGTATTATTTATTATTTAGAATTTAGAATTATTAAGTATTCTTCTTGGTGTGAAACTCGAAATTTTTATTATCATCTCATTGCTTCCATTTTTTGTTTGTTTCAGGTAAGGTTTTAATGCAATTTTTTCTAGTAGAGAGAAAGTCCTATAATTATTATAAGTGAGGGTTCGAATTTTACTGCAAGCAGTTCAGTGAGTAAAATTTTGTTTTTTAATCAGTCAATAATTTTTACAAATTTCCATTGGATTTCTACTGATTTTAAATTCATGAAAATAAGTCACTGATTCATTTAGTGAATAATTCAAAAGGAGCACTTTTTATTACTGAGTAATCAGTGAAAAGTAAATGCAATTGTACTGAAGTTTCAGTACTTACAACTGGGCCTCAGTTTTTATTTTGAAGTAATTCCGCCATCTGTCCGATAATTATCTATGCTAAATTTGCAAATTTCTATGCAAATTCACAGTCAAATCTTCACTAAGAGAATTAGTCATACTTTTTACCAACAGTCACTAAATAAATGTGTTCTTTTTTTCTAATTCATATCTAAATTTATAATACTATAAGCCAATTAGTTCCCATGCAGAAATTAACCCGGCTCCGATCGGGATTTCTATTTAAAAAAAAAGATTTAAATATAATTAGGCTTATATGGGGTGACGATTCAGCAGTAATATCTCATTAAAACCAATCTAAAAATGGTATTCCCACCTTAAAATAAATGTAATAAAGCTTAAATAGATTTAAACAGGATTTTAAGATATTTCGACCAATTTCTGCAGATTTTAAGGAATTAAACAGATTTTAAAAAATCCAAAAATATTTGTTGTTTTCGAATTACTGCAAAATCTGGAATTTTTCAAATTCTTTGGAATATCTTGAAATTATTTGAAATCTCTTCAAATCTCTTCAAATTCCGAAAAATCCTTTGAAATCCTTTAAAATACTTAAAGAAATTTTTCAATTGTAACTTCTGTGAATTCTTTTGAAATTTTTTTAAGTTCTTTAAAATCACTTTAAATCTTTTGAAAATACTTTTAAATTCGTAAAAATAATTTAAAATCCCTTGAAATACTTAAAGTCAAAATTTTCAATACTTTAAAATCTTGAAACACCACTGAATTTTTTTTAAATTCCATAAAACCTCTTGAAATCTTTTGAAATCACTTTAAATTTCTTAAAATTACTTGAATCTCTTAAAATATTTAACAC
>JAUESI010000026.1:4913572-4938308 GCA_032275145.1 Synergus laeviventris | reverse complement strand
TCTTCAATTTTTGCTTTATTCTATAACTTAATTTCAAAATTAAAAATATTTCCTAGAAATGGGAAATTTGACATAATCGAAAAATTGAAACATGAGATGAATGAAAAAATAAAAATGCACTAAAAATAAAATAAAATACTAAATAACTAAGGATTAGAGGGGGTGAAATAGTATAATTATTTTTTTCTTATTTATATAATATCAATATCGTGTAAAGAGTAAATAATATAATATAATCGTGGAAGCCTATATATATAGGCAATTTTCTGAATTCAATTTTTTACTTGAATTTGAAGAAATTTTTAGAAATATAAGTTAATAATTATAATATTTTGATATGAATTTTATTACAAAATATATTGATAATAAATGTGATTAGCGAACATAATATATTATATATATTATGCTACGTAAAATATATACGCTCCGGTCGTAAATATTTACATTTATAAAAAATAAATTGCTGTTAATTATAGTTTCAGGTGCACAGAGGGGTTATAGAAAGTGTACATATTGTTAATACTGTCTACCTTTGATTTTATTTCGTATTTCGCTTATACAGTATTGATATAATATTGTGAATTTTATAGGAAGGTCAAATCCATTACTGCCATGTTAATCCTCTGCCCATCCTCCTTTTCCCATGGTTTTTGTCAAGTTTTAAATTCTTCGTAATGCTAGTACACAATTTATTGCAGTCATAAAATTGAACCGTAAGTATAATAGCCCAAAAGTCTCAACAGCAGTCACAATAAAGATTTGTGGAATACTTTAAAGCGATTACATTAAAACTTTCTTAACAAAGAGAATTGTAAGAAGAGTCATTATAGCTCTTCTTCTGCATGCTATGGCAAAATATGTTACTTATTGGGGATTATATTCTTAAATCTTCCCCTTTTACCTAGAAGTTCATTATTATGCGACTTCCCGAATAAAAATGTTTTGTCTTCAATAATGGTCTTGGTTTCCTCTTATATTGGTCTTGAGACCACTTAGACGTTGTTGTTTTGCTCAGTCTCATAACTGAGTCGAAACCCTTGCTGACCTTTTTTAATAGCTTTGAGAAAAAAAAAATATAATTTCATATTTGAACGTAGCGAAATACGAAATAAAATTTATAAAAAAGTTAAGACACTTAGTCAAAAAACTAGAATTGTTGCTTTCAAAGACCGAAAAAATTGTTGTTAAACATTTTTTTGTGGGATCAATAGTAAATCACCAAGATATAGTAAATTTTAGGGAGTGGGGTACAATTTAAAGTAACTTTAGAAGAAACTTAAGTTACTTTTTTTAGTAATTGTAACTAGATAAATTTTATTGCAAAGTATTGTGCATCATTATAGACGATTTCATCATAGAGTACTGAATTTAACTCAGCATAATAGAAAATAGAAAATTCGAACTTTTTCAAATTCGCCGCGCATTTTAAAAATTTATTTTATTGTTACTAAGGGCATGGTTACTTACCTTATGAGCAAATTTTATATTACCCAGGTTTTTTCTACAATTTTTATTTTTACAAAAAAAATAATAGTGAACAGCCGTCCATGTTCACGTTCTCGACTGATGTGTACTATTATTTATTTGAAAAAGTAAAAATTGTAGAAAAAACCTGGGTAATCTAAATTTGCTCATATGGTAAGTAACACATAATATCTTTGCCTTTACTTATACCGTACAAAATTATGGAAATGCTTCCTATCAAATAATAGTAGAAAATATATTACGAAACTGATGGGCAAAATTTTTTTCCTAAAGAACTTGGTAAATTTTCCATGAAGATTGGCAAATTTTTCTTGTCTATTGGCTAATTTCCGAAAATTTAGGTCCAGTGATAGCAGGTGATAGTATAAACTGGTATAAATATATTCAATACTATACCAAAATATCCATATATAGAATTTATAGAATACAAGAATAAAGTCTATTTATTCACGATTTTATTATTAAAAGTCTTTTATAATATAAGTCATCATGGGTATAAAACACTATTACATATAGTTAGAACAAAAATACATACAAGCCATTGTTGTTGTCGCCAGACGCAGTATGTATAGTGTACAGTTAACATTATATTTATATATAATTTTAGGTTTTATATTTATATATAATTTATATATAAATTATTTCATATATATATAAATTTTATTTATATATAATTTTTATATTTTTAGGTCAAAATTTATGTATATCAACTGCTTCATTTTCTTAACATTTTCTTAACATTTATGCAACATTCTTCTCTCCTTTATACACAACAACGCGATTCGATTGGAAGGAAACATCTTCTCGCAGATGTCAACGTGGCGAGGGATAATATTTATTTTTTAAAAAGTCTTGCATCTTTGTCTTTAAGACTAAAAGCACACGAGGCCGATTAAATTTCGTATTTCGCGATTTATAAAATACATCTCTCGGGCTGAATTTCCGGCCTCAAAAACTCTTACCATATCTTATCATATTTCATTCTAGATTCTGTTTCTTTTTTCTCTAATTTATATCTGGATAATCCTGTCGCCATTTTTGGACAGCCTCTCTCCTCGCGTCTGGCACCAATTGCGATTGAATGCCGCCTAAAACATTGCTTGTAGCTTCTGTTGCGAGGATAATCGGTTTTACGACAGTTGGAGGAATCTGTCTTAAAACTCCCCCAACTGCCCCAGAAACGCCCTTGTGCTCGTGTTCTTCACTTGCGACTCGCACCAATTGATTCGCAGTCTCTCCCAGCCCCTGAAGAAGAAAAATGTTGGTTAATAATTTAGTTTTAAACATTTTTGTAAATTGAAAAGCATCTCTTTTCTAGAGAAAAAGCGCTACAATGTTCGAGTTATAAGATGGCAAACTTTTTTTTCGAAAAATTTGCGAATCTTTTTTTACAGTGCACTAATCCAATTCCTACCTTACCGGCATTTTGTTCTCTGCAAGCTCTGCAAGGTCATTTCTACATTTATCGAAATATGGAGTTAAAAGTTTCTACAATTAAAGTAAAAGTTTTTATGTACATCTATTTGATCCTAAATTTTTAGCAAAACAAAAAAGAAATTTTAAGAGCATATGTTACTTACCATATGAGCAAATTTAGATAACCCAGTTTTTTTTCACAATTTTTACTTTTTGAAAAAAATAATAGTGCACAAATGTAAAGTACTGAAAAAGTAAAAATTATGATAAAAAAACGGGATTATTTAAATTTGCCCAAATGTTAATTACCACATATTTTTAAAGAACCAACAAGGGTCCTGGATTTAAAACCTTAGGCCTTGAATTTCTTACATTTGATAGCTTCGTTTAAAGTACAGATATTAAATTCTCTCACTTCTTTAACTAGCATATACGCATTCGTCATTCCTTCGCGAATGTCCGAGGGTTGATTGTATCTCTTCTTACGTCCTTTTTGTCCCCTGGATTTCTGCCTCACGCTGGGACCAGGACTGACCATATCGTAGGCCGTTTCCGCGGTACTCTGAATCGCATGTACTAGTCTAGACGTTAATTCGAGAGCAGCCATCGCTGTCGAAGTAGTGAAACTATTTGCTCCTCGCTGCAAACCTCGCACTATTCTTCCATCTTTTTGATACTGTTCGATTGGCATCCAAAAAAGATCTCGAATTCCTTGGACTATAATAAAAGAAGGCTTTGAGATTTAAATTATTTTAACTTAAAAAGTAACGAGTTACTACTGAAGTTAGATTTAATTTAGTGACAGTAAAAAAAAAACAAGAAAACTTGCCAAGTTGAACTAAAGAATGCATAGGCCCAACTCCCACAAGAAGGCCCTTCAGTTGATTATCTTTGATATCTTGGATCCATTCCTGAAGGAGGTACGTAATTAATTTGTCTAAACCGAGCAAGCCGTGTCGATAAGACAATTCTTTCAGACATAGTTCCGACTTGTTCAGATGGGTTAATCCCATAAGGATGCCCACCAAGGGCCCATGACTGAAATCCACATGTTTTCCTTGGTAATCCACCTTCACGCAAACCGCTGGCGAAAAAACCACACTCCTGAAATCGAAATAGAAAAAAATTAATATTTCGAATTAAGGTTTTTTCATACATTACGTAATACTTTTAGAGGGTGGGAGGGCCCAAGAGGAGCCTTGGTGTGTTTTTTAATCTTTTCAAAATTCCTTGGAAACTGTCAAAATAACTTGAAATCTTTTGAATTTCCTTGAAAATATACATTACTAATTTTCGTTGTGTAAAGTGGAGATAGTTTCAGGCTCAAAATCTAAAATCTGTATATATTTCTAAAGAACTAAAGCTCTAAAGTCTCAAATTCAAAATGATCACCTAAAATACAAAGGTTGACTGTCATCCTGCGCTTCGCTAACAGTCTTTGTATTATGCTTGTTTTCCTTAATCCTCAATTCATCCTCCAACAAAATTAGCAAATTTTGATCAACCATGTCGCTTCCCTGCGATGAGTCCATAGTTCTTGAACTCGAATCCGAATCATTAACACTCATAACCGGCGGATGATGAGTTGGTGTTCCTTGCTTCGATCCTGGACTCGACTGCACATTATTGATCGAGTTAAAATTCTCCTGACTCTGTTTAGAAACATCTGTCAATTTCGTGAAGAATTCTATTAAAAAGTGCAAACTATCTTGATCAATGTTAAGTTGCAAAGGCAACACACTGATTTTTAAACAGACTTCCTGGGCGCTAATTTTTGGATCTGGACGAATGTGGACCAACTTCATCTCAAACATATTCGCGTGAGATTGCCTAGGAGTTCCTTCACTACTGTATTGATAAAGGAACTTATTGATATCTGAAGAAGCGAGGCGATCTTTGATCTCGATTTCATTTACCAGGAGAATTTGTCGAGAAGCTTGAGTCGTATCTTCGGGATAAACTTCGTGCTGGAACCGGATTTTGTGTAACCGGAGCTCCATCAGGAGTTCGGCGTTTCTTCCTGGACCACCGTGTCTATGCCAATCGAAGGGAGATTCTTTCGTCCGAACTCGGGGTGAATTTGGAACACTGCCGAATCGAATTTCATTGGGAGATGATTTGCTGAATCCCACACCTCCGATCACCGAACGACTCCTGCAAATATTTGGAATATTATTTTACTTTATCGAAACTGGAATAGAGACAACTAGGGACAATTATAATTGTAGATAAAAAAATTTAACTATATTTAAAAGTGTATAATTGTAAGCACAAAGTAATAACAAATAAATATAAAATTGAGAATTGGCTCACCTTCCTTGACTCATCGCATTAAACCTTTGACTCGCTTCATCAATCGTCACATGTTTCCTTCCAATAGTTTGTGAGCTTTCAAAATCGTTTCCTCCATACCATTGCCATTTTAGATTCATCTCACGAAGAGTGTATCTTGAAACAGGAAGGGGAAAGTTTTTCGGTGCCTTAAGGAGGTCTGTTTTTCCCGATGGAACCGGAAAATGTTTTTCTATAATATGAAATGATTCTTGACACAGCCAACGAATTTCAGGAACTCCATGTATTGGCAAAATTCCAACCCCCGCTTCTTCTCCAAGGATGCAAAAGTCCTCGTCTAAATCTTCTTCGTCTTTTACATTTATTTCATGGACCATTGAAGGCTTTGAAGCTTCTGGAGAATATTCGTATTGTAAGAAAGGATTTGACTCGTCTGGGAAGAAAAATTCTTCCACTTGCTTCTCCCCTTCCGATGACTTTTTACACACATTCACAGTCGTTCCTGGAAAACATAATTCAGATTTAATATTTTATGTTTAGAATTAAAACTGATAAATTAAATATAATGTAGAGAGAAAGAAAACAAATACCTTTTACAGTATCTTCCATCGCTTCTTCCATCAAGATATTGACCCGCTCTACTTGACTTTTGCTCAAATTATTAATGCTTTCATCCCCGACTAAAATTTCCTCGTCTCCAGATCCTGGCACCGAGATGTTGTCGCTGTTATCAATATTCGGTGCAATGTCTCCATCGCTAGCAAAATACGTAAGAAGTTCCATTAATGCTCGACCCGAATCAGCGCAAGTTCTCACATTCAAGCAATTATTGCTTGCTCTTAAATCAACTTTAGGAGATTTTTCACACATTTTTTCGTTGGATCTGAGGGATAATTCAAAGAGTCCGAGATCCACAACGCAGACGTAGTTTCGTCTTAAATCCACATTTTTATTTTTTCCAATCTTGTCTGATATGAATAAGGCGAGATCTTCTGCTATGAAACGAAGGGTTGATGTATTTGTTTGAGCGGCGATGTTACTCGAGATGCTGAAACTTCCGAGCGTCACTAAAGCTCTCAGTGGAAGATGAATCGGTCTGCAATTCAAGAAAAGAGGAGGTTAAAAATAATTTAAAAGATTTAGAGAAAATTAGATTTAAAAATTATAATTAAAAAATAAAAATTTCTAAATTTCTAAAGCATACCTGTAGTCTATCGCGGTGTCCCAGAGGTGAATATGAAATTCTGTAAGAACTCCTGGTGGTGAATATCCAGCAATTGGATGATCATTCACATTCAAACAGTCAGTCAATTGTGTGAACCAGGAAGTTTGAGAAGTGCACATTCTGTGTCTGAGAGTCGCATTTCTTATTCCAACCGCTATCCTAAAAGTCTGAAAGAATATTTTAAAAATTATTAATATTCATTTTAAGTATAAATATTTCAATATAATATTTAAACGAAAAATAGAATTTCAGGTATCAAATAATATTTCCAGCCTAAAAAGATTGACTTTCTTAATTATTTTAATTATTCAGAATGGTTTTTTCAAACCAAAAATCACCCTGAATTATCCTGTAGATAATTCAAATGTCAATACTTTTTAATATAATTCAACTATCAATTGAAAAAAGGTAAAAATGCAAAAAATCTAAGGTTTACATTCAATTTCATTTTAAAGCGCTCCCAAACTGGACATTAAAAATGAGGGAATGCATTCCAAGAAAAAAAAAAAATTGAAAGAGTGATATTAACCTTAATTTTGTGAGTTTGATGTGCAGCTTGGATGCGAATAGCAACCGTAAGCATGTCTTCTTCCGTTGTTTTAAAGATATTCGCTCCGGGTTCAGTTCTGTAAATCGTAGATTTACAATGTCTCGGTATGATGCTGTTGATGGACCTCAAAGGTGGAGTTTGCGAAGGTCTTGTCGTCAACCCGCAATGATTCAAGGACACATCCTTTGCCATTGCACAAACATATCCCAAATTGACATCTCCCTTGTAAGCACTCACGGAGAAGATCGTCGCGTCTTCAAGTCTCAAAATCAACTCGCCCTGTTGTCCAGGAATCACTTTTTTCAGAGAATCTCTCACTGGAGTGTACATACTCAGGAGACCGTGATTTATATTCAAAGACAATGCGAGTTTCGATTGTCCTCTTCTTGAAACTCTGCTTATCCTTGCCTTGCTTGTTCTTTCTTGTGTCGAGTGATATATCACATCCTCTTCACACGAATCTGTGTCGGAATCGTATTGAATTCCACTTTTACACATGCTGAATCTGTAAAAATTAAATTTGACAATGATTCACATGATAACTAAATAAATAAATATGCAATAGAAGATTAAAAATAAACGATCCCTACCTTGGATAATCCTGTAAAACATTTGAGGAGAAATCATGAACCGTGTGACAGTCGACAGTTTTGTACTTTGTCTTTGGATCGGAAGGTTCCCATAAAAAGAGATCCGTGTTAAATCGATTGTACAACAATTCGTATAAATGTTTTGAAGGGATTTGAATTGAAGTACAAGGCAGGCCGATTTCCAATTGAATTCTCGATCCGCAAGTTCCTGCCTCGATAAACTTGAGCATTTCTGCTCGATTTCCTGGAATTATAAGCTCATCGCTTTCCCTAAAAACAATTACAAAAGTTTGTAGATTAAGATAGGAAGAGTGTTTCATCGATTGACTTATAATTAAGAGTTAAAAATTAAAAATTTTCAAATTAATTCAATTATATACCCATTTTCAGCATCCTGTTTTTCTCCCTGAGTCTGAAACTTAGAATGTGGAGTATCAGATTCGTGAATGATCCTCTTTGAACTAAAAGGCGAAGGTTCGGGTCTCGCCGTGTTTTCCAAATTCTCCAGGGTGTCATCCAAACTAGATTCGGGTTCCCCTTCGGAACTATCTTCCAGGGGTCCTCCAAGATGTCTAGGATAAATTGTGATAACGATCCTTGGCCAACCAAAACCCTTATTGTCCGGTTGAAGAGAGACATCAGACTTTTCATCTGCGGAGGCTTTTCCGATTTCGACTGGAACATCCGAATCTGCCTCGGTGTAAGTTAAAAGCAAACGACGACACTGAATTTCGTGCTTTGCTAGATGATGAGATTGACTCTGCATTGATGAATGTATCTTGGTGTCTATTAATTGAAAAGTTACGTAGTCTGGACGCACGGATCGTTTCCACCAGCGAATGCGTTCCAAGTCAGTCACGGGTCTCATGTCTGGTATCGGAAACCTATTTAAAAAAGAAACATAGAAAAAATCCATTTAAAGCTCCATTTTTCTTAACAACTGTTTTTCAGTTTGTATGTTTTAAATTTGATAAACTTGTAATATACAGGTCTCTGATAATTACCTGAGTTTTACGATGCATTTAGGCGACAAAATTTCAATATCCGTTGTGGATTCTGGCAGTGTTGGACTCTCAACCGCTTGATAGAAAAGAGATTGATGATTCTGCAAACGACAATTATTTATTATAAATACCAACATTTTTGAGGTTCTGAAAACCTCGAATTTTAAATTGTACAATATTGATACAGATTGAGGGCTTCAAAGATAATATCAAAAAATTATATTCTAGACAGAAATAGAATCTAAAATAAAATTGAGCTCAGAATAAAATCATTCACCATAGGATCCCTTCCAGAAGGACTCGAACTACAAGTACAAATTGTCTGTGGATTCAAGACAGCAGAAATTCTATCCACTATCGTGACGTCAATTTCGCTTCTACATGATTGCATCTGTATTCTAAAAAGAAAACTTACTATAAAATCAATCCTTGAAAACGGGTTCTTCAGGAATTAAGTGTTCTTTGAAATAAAAACCACTTACGTCATTTTCGTCCTCGGCTGGGCGAATTTCGTGATCTGTCCATGCCTGACTGCTTTCTCTGTATAGTGAAATGTCATGCGAAAGTTTGGTGTGTTCCAGTATTCGGAGGTTTCCTCCTCTTTTATAAAAGTGAGCAATTCGACAAACTCCGTCGTCGGACTTGTTTGAGAATTGGAATCTAAGTCGACTAAACACTCGACGACTTCTAAACTAACTAGACTTACGTTACCGGAAATCGCGGAAAATTGAGCTGTAGTCTTTTCACTAGCTTCGACTATCAAAGGCTCCGCTAAGACTTTAATATGACTAAGTTGGCAAGCATCCACAAAGAGCTTCGAAGTTTTTACAAAGTCCTTATTTCCGTAACTACCCGAGGACAAGACGTCCAATTTCTTGAAGAAATTTTCAGCAGTAGCTTCCATTTGTTTCGTGCTTGCATTTGTGAGACCCCCACATTCGGTATAAAGGATGTCTTCGTGGAGAAGAATAATGGCTATTGAGGAAATTCTGATGTGGAATTGAGAGGTCTCTGCTGTGGGATCAATGTCTATACTTTGTCTGTATTTATGTCTCGAAAGATTTTTCACGGAGCTTTTGGAAGTTATACTTGACGCTGTTATGCTTCCGTCCATGCTGATGTTGTTGCTCCCAAGGGAATCACTCATGGAGGTTGCACTCAGGGTTCCTATTGGGACGAAAACATCTTCATATTCTGACTCGATTGTGGTTGATGTCGACCAGCCTTGAGTGTGTCTTAAATCCTGAAATTACGGAGAACGTTCATTATTTTTAAGTAGAATTTCATGCGCGCGCTTTTGTCAATAATCTATGCTTACGATAAACTTTAAAAATCTCATATTAAAATTTTAGCCTTAAAAACAGTCCTGCCATAACAACTGCTTTCTATAAACTGGATTTTCGATTCAATAGCAACCTCTTTTGTATAATAGAATGAAACAACTTTTAAGTACAGAGAATTTTAAAAAATGTCTAACCAGAGAGCGAAGTCCTTGTATAGGTTGAATCTTCTGGTAAAGGTCACGGTTAACGCGATTAAAATCGCTAGTAGTCATAGTTTTTTCCGTGCAGTTTCTGGAAATAACGTTGCTCACGTCCTCTAAATCCGGAGAAGCGAGACCGTGGGCTAATTCTAGCAAAACGTGAACTTGTCTCGGGCTTAAAAACGACGCAAATGATCCTAATATCACCTCTAATTCTACTTTTGGTCCAGACACTTCTCCCTGCTTGATCTTCAATCCTATTTCCTGCCTTCCAGAAATTTTTGCAAAAATGATAGGATTTTTCGCGTTAGTTGGTGAATTGTTTAAGTAGCTTTCTTCGCCATTATCCACGCTTTGATTCGGCGAAATTTGAGGCGAGGAGTACTGCGCATCAGAGTTCTGAAAAAATATGTTGTAAATATTTGTGGGAATTTTTAATTGCTTTAATTAAAATTATATACAATCAATTTTTTAAATACTCTAGAATCAGGAGTGGAACATCGACTTCTTGAAGAAGTTCTCGCTTTCGAAGGAAACTCGTCCGTGTAAATTATGACACCCTCCATATAAAATTTCTTCGTCATGAAAGTGGGAACCACGTATCCTTTCGATTGCTGATTCGGATCTAAATTTGGGTTATTCGGATCCGATCCAGCCTCGTCGAAATACTCCACGTTTTCTATCCTCAGCTCGAGAGCTACTCCTGTCGTCGATCCCAATGGCACGTGTTCCAATCGAATAACTGTGTCCAGGAATCGAACTTTGATTTTGCAGAGGACTGGAAAAGTTCAATTATTTTAATGAGGATTTTTCATTAAGTATTTCATACTTTATTTTGATTTCAAGGTTTTTATTTCAAAATATTGTTCATGTGAAAGAAATATACTAATTTAAGAATTTACTTGAGTCTATAGTCTGTGCGAAAAGTTCGACACTTTCCAGTGGTTGGGAGTTTCCAGCATCCTTGGTTTCTTCTTGTAAACATTCTTGGGCGAGTTGCATGCTGGAATTCATGGAACTCAACATGGATTCGAACATGGAGGTCCCGGTGTCTTCCCTTTTTCGGGGCTGAACTGTTAACCTGAGGCCTTTGATTTCTACATAACTGGGTTCGGTTAATAACGATAACCATGGGATGCTGATCGACATTTCCTCGACTAAACCGTCGATAAACTGCACAGGCAGTTGATACTGCTCTCCCATTTCGTTGAGGGCCTGTAAACAACAAAAAAATTAATGGTTTAGAGATTTAGACTCGTCTCTAGTATGGAGATTTCTAATTTTAACGCTCGAAAATTTCGATTGAATACGAACTCATGGTTGTTTCTACTTCGCTCGCAAAATTGAACTATTTTTAAAAATTTGATTAAATTTGAAAAGTTTGAAAATTTATAGGAGAGTTTCATTCAAGTTCTATAATAAAAATTTTTCTTTATTTTATTCAACGAATATCAGAAGTAGATATTTTGCGAAAAAGTGTTTAATTTTTATACTTTTTGCTTCAAATAGGGAATTCGAAATCTAACTTGAAAATTCAAGTTTCATTTTACGCAAAAAGAACTGGAATTAGATTTATTCTCGGTCTCTACACATACTTATATTTGAAAAATGAGTTCTACTACAGAGAGAAAAAATGTCTAATTATGATATTTATGAAGAAATCGAATTTTGAAGATAGAAATTGGGTCTAACCCTCTTAAATATGAAACGTGGAAAATTGGGAATTTTTAGGCCAATTTTAAATTATTGACGTCCCTAAGTTACGATTTAATTGTTCAATAACGGTTGAGTTTAAAAAGTTTTAAAATAAGAATTAAAAAAGAACAAAACTTTGGAAGCTTAAAAAATTTATATTACAAGCCAAAAAATAGGAACAACTATTTATCGGTTTAAAATAAAAAATATATTAATGAGTCGCTTTAAAAAATAAAAACGTCAAAGTTTATAAATTGAAAAATATAAAATCTACAAATAAATTAAACAAATCTAACTCGAAATTTGTTGAAGTCATTTTCAGCTCCAAAAAATAAACGTTAGAAATTGAACACCATTGATATATAAAGAAATACCCGGATCTAAAGGGTCATAATATATCTTGACCTAATTTCAAATCCTAACTTTAATTCTGAATCTATACATTTCTCGTCTCTATTCCAACAGTAAACAAAACCCATTTCTAATTAAAAATCCGATTGGTAAAAATCAACTTTTTTATTCAACATTTTCTTTGATGCCAGATTATTTACAATAAATTCCAAAATATAAAATGACGCGTAGTAGATTTCGTTTCAAAACACACGAGTGTAGAATCCATACGCATAATATTATCAGATCCGAGGGTCTTTGATAGTTTGAGACAAAGAAAAAATGTAAAATACCTGGACATCGAGTTTGACGTTTGTGACAGAGCCAGTGCCATTGCAGAGATTTACAGTCAGCTGGTCCAGAGTGAGTTTTTCCTCCAGGAACTTGCCTAGATACCGTTGCAAAAGGTACCTGCAGGCTGTATTCTTGATTCCTTCCGTCCATTGAAATCGACCTAGATGACCCAACCAAGACATCTTGTCACCCCTCTTAGAAAAAAATCACTCCCCGAAATACATCGATGTTATAGGCCGAAATATAGCTAGAAAATGTAATTCTGCCGCACTCCAGGAAGACAAAACGCACAAAACTTCATATACGCCTCAATGTTAGGTTAGGTTCACTCGGGCGAGAACGAGAATTTTATTTCCGAGAGTCTCATCACTTCGGATGCACGTGTCCTGCCTCCTAGGACAATCACGATCAACATAATATGTCGTTTTGCGTGTTTGGAATGATTTCTCGATGGCGATATTGACGATGCGATGTTTTCTTTTTGATATAGACTCTGTGACAACACACTAACAAAGATATACCATAATACAGGCAAACTCACGAAGCTCACGAATATAAAAGAACTTCAGATTGCTTCAGGCGCTGCTTCTCATTGATTGAAATCAGCTGATGTTCCTTGCGCTTTTGCCTTTGCCTTTACTTGTTCTTGTATGTGTACATCAGATCGTATGCATATATATGTCGTGCCTAGGGCCGCACATATCCGGCCAAGAATCCGTGGTTCTAATAATTATCCCTAGAAAAAAGAAAACACAGGCGACGGTTTAAAATGGTCAAAAATTCGTCCACAAATGCATTTATTATTCGATTTTATAGATAGAAAATAAAGATCTTTTGTAAGGAAAGTTTTTTTTGGATTGATTCGTCAAATTTCAACTCAGAATTTTTTTAAAGGGAAAGGAGCAATAAGGACTTGGTTCGCGACTGGCAAATTCTAATGTTTCTGACGTTTCTGACATAAAGACTTACGGTTACGTCGTGACCCTTCGTTCAACTTTGTTCTCGTGAAAAGTAACAAGCCTGGAATTATTAGAAGTGACGGTGACAGGAAGAAAGTGATTATTGAATATTAATTAGACCTGGTTTGTTAATTAGAGGGAGTTGTCAGTTCATCGTGCTAGTTTGAAGCGTCATTAGTGTTTTAATGCGGGTGACATAACCTGAAAGTGGAAGGAGAAAAATGGCACTCACTAATATTTTGTTATTGAGTCAGATTGCGGGCTACGTCGTAGCCCTGATTTTATCTCTGTGCATTGTTGTGCCCATGAGTTTGCACCAGAGCGAATTTCGGTGGGTTTTTTGATCAATTAAAAAAATTTTAGATTTGCTCCGTTTTCAGGAGTTTTAGATTGTTGAAGAACTTAGTTATTTTGTTTTTCGTCGTTGTTTTTGTCTCTTTTCAAGATTTTACAGCGAAGAATTGGTTATCTAAAACTTTATATCTGGCATCACTGACACTAGAAATATTATACCTTGCATAGATTATTAATAATATTGAAATCCAAAAAGGGACAAAATTATGTGGTTTCAAATTTCAAGGAAATTTTTGATTACATTAAATTCTGAAAAATTGTCAAAAATTTAAAGAAGTTTTATGGAACCTCAAAGTATTTTGAAGGATTTAATAATTTTTTAGGAGATTTTTAATAAAAAGGAATTTCAAGGGATTTTTACGAAATTTATTTGGATTTTAGAGAAGATTAAGGTATTTCATGGGATTTGAAAAGATCTTAAGAAAGTTTTTGTGAATCTATGAAATTTTAGGGGATCTCTTTCAAGGTTTTCAGTAACTTTAAGTAGTTTTACGAAATTTATTGCGCTATTATGAAATTTTAAGGATTTTTAATGGTTTTAGAGTGATTTCACACCATTTTAGGAATGTCAAGGAATCGCCATTTACTCGCCATTTCCCTATTGAAATTAGCGTTTATTTATTCTTTTTTAGTACTGGACCAAAAGTCTAACTTCACAATTCAATTTCTTAACTTTACTCAATAAATATTATGATTAGTGGAGAATTTAATTTTGAATTTAGAATTTTGATCCTTAATAGATTTAGTTAACTAAAGTAAAACTAAACATGCAGTTTTTCGAGCTTTTCAAACTGTAAAACGTCCTAATTTTTAATATATGAATTGATAAAATTCTAATATTCCAATTTTTTCAGAGGACACTGCTTACTATTTTCAACCGGAGTATGGCAAGAATCCGACGGTCAATTCGTTGCCGATTGGGCTTCGCAGCTTTATTGCAACTACACCGTCTTCGTCGGCCTCGTACTCTTCCTAGCCTCAGCAGTTCAAATTTATCGGCTCTCGATGTACATGAAAAGAGGGGAAGACAGTTCCTTCCTCTCAGCTTTTGTTGACGTCGTCACTTCCATTTTTCTCACAACGATTGCTCTCATCGCAGCAATTTTAATTACTCTAGGTTTCATGACCTGGTGCCAATGCATGACAAAGAGATTTCCATCATGTGAACTCGCAGCTGGAAACGATATTGATAAAGCAGATGGTATCAATACTTCCGGATTTCACATAGAATTGGGAGCGGCACAATTTGGAGCTTGGAGCAGTCTTTCTATCTGGGTTGGACTATCAGTTTTTGCAGTTTTGAAACTTCTTCGCTATCATCAGTTAGAGAATATGAAGGTCTCAATGTACAGAGAGAGACAAAAGTTGATCGAGGCTGCAGGAACGAGCCAGTCCCAGGAGCCTAGTTAATTTTTTCTACTTTTTCTTTCAGGCTTCTGCAACAAAGGTAATTTTCTTAGATTACTATTTTATTATCAGATTTTTATTTATAATTAATACAATTTGAAATTTATTAAATTAATTTGCAAAAATGATCAAAATAATTCAAAATTTAAATTGAATCCAAATTTTAAAGCATTTTAAATTAAAAACGAAATGAACACTAAGCGGAAATGTTAATATATATTTCACAAAAGCTTTCAAATAGAAAATATGTCTCTAGATGAGTTAGAAATATAAACGTGTAAATTCAGAAAATTTAACACCTAAATTAGCAATTAATATAATTTCTATTTTAATTTCAGGTACGTCTCCGTATGCTGAGAATTTATATTGGAATTACCAAAACTGTAGAAAATATCGCAGTATAATTCTAAGACTCGGAATTGAGCAATTTTTTCTTATCTCAAAGATAAAGTAAGAAAGATGTATACTGTATAGGATTGAAAAACGGAAACATATCTCGATATTTATTTTAATAATTAGTTTTACGTCTTTTTGAAATCAAGAATTACGATTTTTAATTTTGTAATTTCTAAAGCTATTACTAATTACTGTTATTGATGGATTTTATTGATAAACCAATATTATATAATTATTTTCTTCATCGATCTGCTAATCAGAGTCTAAAATCTAACCGATTTCAAAAATATTTAAGACCGTTAATATAATTTAGTCACTAAATGATGTCTAAGAAATTATGCTAAATTAAATTTGTGATACCTTCTAATTCTTTTATATTATATTGTAATTCTTACCGATATTTTTAATATACTAAGCAGGTATCTGCTAGTCAAATATGTACATAAATATACCTCTTTTTATATAAATAGGGTTTTCACTTGAACAATTTTATTTATAGAAATTGTCATCTCTTCATAAGATTTAGCGAATTGAAATTGTATAGAAATCTGTTTCGGGTAGAAATAATGAATCCGAACACATTCCAAATCAATTCGAATGAATTCGAAATAATTTTACATCTGAATGAGATTTTACAGAGATTTACTGGGTAGCTGATTTCAAATTTTAAATAAAAAATTTTTAAAAACAAATGGAGGTTCCAATATGGGATCTAAAATTTGAAAACGTTACCTCATTTTTTATTCTTTATTCTGTAATTATTATTCCACGCCTGTACTCAAATCGTTAAAGTACGAACTGAACGTTTATATTCAATTTGCAACGCCTACATCCAACTTCTACTAAGAGTCTATGAAACTAAAATTAATGTACTAGGTACTTCAAGTTAAGTGCTAACCAATTTGTAAAGTTGCATAAAATAATTTAAGTCGTATTGCTACAAATGTCTGGGAACTGCTAAACGAGCACTTCAAGTTATGAGTTTAGAAAAGGTGCCAGGAAAAAGCAACTAAGCTGTAATTTTCTTCTTGAACAATTACTAAAAGTGTTATTTCATATCTGGTATGTACACCTCTCTAAAATTGAAGGAGGTGTTTCATAAAGTGAAGCAGAAGTTTTCATCCCCTTGTTGGAAAGTTTTGATTGTTAGGTATTATCCCTTCTGCTGGAGAATTTATAAATAGTCTTTAGGTGCAGAACGTCAAAGACAGTTCTGATTCCTAATATCCTTTGCTATCGTTCAAAGTTCATGAAGAAAAAATCCAAGACAGTGATTTCATTTATCAGGAAATTTTGGTAAGAAAATTCCCAAAAAATTATTGTCAAGAATAAAAGAAATTTAAAAATATTTGGGGAATTTAAAGAATTCAAGAGTATTCAAAAATATTCACTGGAATTCACAATTATTCACCAGATTTTACTACTATTTCTTTTGATAAGAATTCAAAATGCAAAATTTACAAGAATTTAAGAACATTTTTTAAAAATTATGAGAATTCCAAAGAATTTTAAAGAATCGATGAGAATTCGGAGCCTAATTATACCCAATGTCATAAATAATTAAAAAAAAATCTAATATCTTCTTCCTGATGATAATTATAAAAATTTACAAAATTTCAATTTTAGGAATATTGACCAAGAGTTGAAAATTCCATCATGAGTGAAAGTAATGAAAATGACGATTTTGATATTCTGATTCGACCAGTGATGATGATTAGTCGTGTGGTGAGTTTCTGGCCTCAAGAAAATGGATCTCGACCAATTGCAAATAAGCTAATAATTTTCCATCGCATTTTTATGCATTTTGTAACGATATCATTAGCAATTGCTGTGACGACTGATGCAATTCACAATAGAGACAACATGGCAGAAGCAATTGAATGTGGATTAAACAGTACTGTTTTTTATCTCTGTATATTGCGTGTGATAATTTTTTCAACACACCAGAAGGAAATGATTTTTATTGTTCAAACTATGAGAGCTGATTGGTCTGAATCTTCTGAAGAAGATCGGCAGGTGTTGAAGAATAAGTGCGGATTTAGCTATAAAATTACAAAATTTTTTATTTTTACTGTCATGATTGCTGTAGGCAGTTTTATTATACTCCCATTTGTTGAGGTACGTACTTAATGCTTAAAATTTTCAGTCAAATATTTAACTGTCATGTAACCATTATATAACTTGGATGTAACCCTTACAGAACTTTTATGTTGCCGTTATATACCAGTTAAATAATTGTTATATTCACGTTACATAACTACAAAATAGTTATATAACAGTTGCATTGCACTACAAAACCTTTACATAAATTTTATGTAATCGTTATATACCTTGTACATATCGTTATATAGGATCGATACTTAACTTTCACCCGTGTGTTATAAACCCATCACATAACTGTTACATAGCCGATACACAACTTTCAACAATGTTTTATATTGGTCATTCCATAATACTTTACTTACGTTACCGATATATACATGTTATATAATTTTTACTTAACTTGTAAGGTATAGCTGTTACCATATGGTTATTACTAAAATATTAAAAATTTTATTCCATCAGATTTTCCTTTTAGATGGAGACAGAGCTAAATTACCTTTTCGGGGATATATTTTCATCGATCACACAATATCTCCGATTTTTGAATGTGTTTTCGTTATAAACATTGCCGCAGGTGTATTTTCATGTAGCACTATAGCCGCTGCAACCAGTATTAGCCTCATTTCTGTAATCCACAGCGCTACCAAGTTTTCAATTTTACAAGGGAAGTTACAAAAATTGAAAAATAGTGGTGAAAATGTCCACGAAGAATTGAAAGATTGTGTCGTTCAGCATCTGGAGTGTATCAAGTAATTTTTTCAATTGAATTACGAAAGAGTTACATTTACGTTTACGTTACATAAAAGTTACATACATATCTGTTACATACATATTTATATTATAAAAATATCTCGCCGCCGCCGCTGTTTTAAGAATCCAGCCAAAATTTCAAAAATACAAATAACATCAACATTATTTTCATTTAAGATAACGTTTCACAATTCTAGGCGAGATTAACCGTAGAGCAAATTTGAAATTTCGCGCGTAAATATTGGAACACTCAGGTCGTCATTTTGAGCGCGAAATTCAAAAATGTCAATTCCATTTTCTTTCAAGAATCCACTAGATATATAATATGTATGTAACAATTATGTAACGAGTATTTAACGTACATGTAACAGTTGCGTAATAGTAATATATCTATTATTTATAGTAACATACTAATTTAGTCATAACATAATAAAATTACATTTCGAAGATTTGCTGAAGTTTTGGAAAAAGTGATTAGTCCCTTGGCTTTGGGTCAATGTGTGCTGAGTTCTGGATTATTATGTTTTGCAGGTTTTCAAATTAGGGCGGTAAATGAGTTTTGATTTATTATATAAATAATATTGAGACATTATGATTGAATAATAAATTTCTTTCATTACAGAATATGTCAGATAAAAAGATTTTATTGAAATATTGGACATTTCTTCAATCAGCTATTTTGGAATTGTTCTTATTCAGCTTTAGTGGGAACAAATTAATAACAGAGGTGAAAAATAAAATTAAGCAATAATAATTCATTTAATAATTAAGGTCATGACTTATTTACTCGAGTCCTATCTTATCGGCATTCAATTCTTTATGGAATAACTTTTGCCCACATGGAGAGATATCGAGTTGGAAATTTGGGAGATTAAATTTAAAGCACTGAGAAACGTTTTGATGTTCCTAAATTTAATTTAAACAAAAATATTTCCCAAATTTTTGTTGATATAATTACATAAATTTAAGACCAAAACACGTTCCTTAGTGTCTAACTTTTTATTAAAATAGAAAAGAAATTTCAAAAAAATATTTTTTTTATACAAATGTAAATATTTAGGACCAGATAAACGCGTACGTTAGTTCTGTAAGTTTAATTTTAGAAATTTTCAATTTGATCAGATTTGATATCTCAATAAATTTAGAAATAACGTTGTAGATAAAAAAATGTCGTCACGGTATAGGAATCGGATAAATAATATTCTGATAATATATGGCCTTAAGAAAAAGAATAAAAATGAAATATTATTAATAAATAGAGCGAAGAAGTTGGTTATTCTGCTTACACCAGTGATTGGGTCGGAAGTTCTTTCGCAAAAAACGTTCAAATAATTTTGATACGAGCCAGAAGACCTAACAGAATTACGGCTGCAAAATTTTATGACTTGTCTTTAGAAAGCTTCTCCAAGGTAATTAAAATTTTACAAATGTTAATAATAATAATAATAATAATAATAGAAACAAAATTTTAATGAATTTTTATCATTTTTAGGTTTTAAGCACTTCGTTTTCATATTTTACTGTATTGCAAGCTACCAACCAAAAATGATTTATGATGATTATGGAGAATAAAAAGGGATGAGAATGCATTAAGGCCACGTATTACTTATCCAATCCCTACCTTACCGACATTTTTTCTCTGTAACGTTACTTCTAAGTTTATTGAGGTATCAAATTGAACATTTCTAAAACTAAAGTTAAAGTATTAAAATATATTTATCTGGTCTTAAATATTTACATTTATAAAAAAAATTATTTTTAAAATTTTATTTTATTTTAATAAAAATGTATGATCAGAAAAATGTACTTTAATACTTTAACTTTCATTTTAGAAATTTTCAATTTGATACCTCAATAAATTTAGAAGTAAAGTTGTATAGAAAAAAATGTCGGTAATGTAGGGATCGGATGAATGATACATGGTCTTAAGTTGAATTTTCCATACACTGAGTTCAATTAAAATTCAATTAAGTGAATTGAAATTGATTCAAGTTGATTCTAGTTGTTTCTAGCTAATACAAATCAATTTTTGAATAAAAATAAAAATATCCAGTTGTATTTAGTTTTATTATACTTCACGGATAGTAAACATAATAATTTCCATGAATAGTCTAGCGTTGAAAGAACCGAAGTGGGGAACTTTTCGTAAGCGGTCTATGCAATCTATGAATATCCAGGCGAAAAAAGAAAAGTGCACCCAAATGGGGTCTCGAGGACCCCACTGCCTAAAAGATCTCAGCTGTTCTTAGGGTGGGGTAAAGTCATCAGAAGACGGTCTTGGTCTCGACTTGCTTGGGGTATTTTCATCTCAGTACAACACGTGCACTCATCCAGTGCAGCCGCAAAATCCATTTTTCGTTTTTCTAACAAATAATATATGCAGGCATCAATATATTAATTTTTTTTTCACTTTTACGATCTGGACACGAAGTGCAGTATTATTTTTTAAATCAAAGTTGTCCCATTTCTTAGAAAAGTTTAAATCAGTTCGAAATGAAGAAAATGGAATTGACATTTTTAAATTTCGCGCGCAAAATGACGACCTGAGCGCTCCAATATTTACGCGCAAAATTTCAAATTTGCTCTACGGTTAATCTCGCCTAGAATTGCGAAACATTATCTTAAATGAAAATAATATTGATGTTATTTGTATTTTTGAAATTTTAATGTCTTGAGGATAAGTATAATCAATGAAATGTATTAAATTGCCATGATATATTATAAATTATTGATTGCAGTGTATAATTGTAAAAAGTTGAAAAATATCTTCTCAAGTTTTATATCAACTGACAGTTTCGGAGTTATGACGCGAAGTGCTTTACAGTCTCTTTTCTATATCCCAGCAGAATGTGCTTTGAATCGTTCTAAAAATACGGGTACAACCGGCGAGTGTGTTACTGTAATATGAGACTTAAACACAACTAAAATCGCGGACATTAATGAGACTTGAAATAAAAAGCAACTGAGAGCTTTGAAACCAAAATACCCAGAATTGTATTTCACTTTTTTGTTCTGCTTGATTTAAATTAAATCAAATTCCCATGAATTTATTGATGGTAATATAAAAACAATTGCAAAAGTATATTTTAAATTACAAAATTTAATAATGAAGTGAACGATAATGATTGTGTGGAAGACTGCATCAATGGATTTAAACAAGTGTCAATGATTATGATTATTGTCATCGCGAGAATGAAGATATGGCCAACATAAAAGTCGCTGTGAGAGTGAGGCCGATGTCAGAAAGGTAATTTTGTGTACCTAATTATGATGCAAGAATATTTCAAAACTTGAGAAAGGAAATTTGCTTTAAATTTATTTAAAAATAAATACATAAATATAATTAGTTAAGTTAATTATTTGTATTTTGTTATTATAAGTTATAATTAAAAGGTAATAAATAATATAATAGTCGCGTGTTTACGTGTGAAGCGAGAGTGCGTTTATATATAGTTCCGAAGGGTGGAAGTGAAACAGAAGCAAAAAGTCATAAGAAAGATGCGATGAGCTTAGAGAAAGCAGGGTCACCGGAAGCTCGCGTCAAAAGAAGAGAGGGGATGATCCCTAGAACTTAATAAAAGTGGCAATAATTTTGTAGTGCGGTAATTTTCTATCTTTTCGTTCCCTACATAATAAAAATTTATATTTAAAATTTATAGTTTCCTAATTCGACAACCTCAATAAAAGTTTAGATCGCTAAATGGATAGAAAATGATAGAAACGGATAAAAAACGATAGATGTGCATAGAAGGGAATAGAAATGGACAGAACAGAACAAATGAGAAGAAACAGGGGATAAAAATGGATAGAATTCCATAAATATGCATAGAAAGGAATAGAAACGAGTAGAACAGGATACGTAAAAAAGGGGATAAAAATGAACGCAGGATTTTAGATTCGCAAAAGGATAGAAAATGAAAGAAAACAGGATATATACCGATAAAATAGAAATAGGGATTGGAGAAGAAATTATAGAAAACAATAAAATAGAATAGATTTGGTTAGATTTGGATAAAAGAATTTTAAAAGCAAAATGATAGAGCAGGATAGAAAAGGATAGATGCGGATAGATGGAGGATAGACTCGAATAGTTATGGACAAGAAAATATATAGGGAATGGAAATAATAGGTAGGATTTTAGATATTGAGAAAAAAATAGAAAAGAATAGAAAAGTATGGAAAACTGTAGAAACGTATAGAGAAAAAGATATTTTGCGTTATTCAAAGATCCGAATGGATTCTTTTTTTTAACTCAAAAACTTGAATATTTTTTAAGAAAAGAATGTAGAGCTGTTTAATTAAAACACCACAACTCTGAGTTTAACGGGCAAAGCAAAAAGTAGAGATCAAACGAGGCGCCGACTCGAAATGTTTGGCTTCAGCTACATTTTCTAGGATCTATATAGGGCACAGACGAGGCGTATTAATACTGTTAAATAGAGAAGCGAGGAGATTATAGTAATGATCTCTGCGCCAGATAAGTATAATATCTTAGAATGCCTAATTTTCGAGGCGCCACTGTTTATCAAATAAACGAAACAGCTTTGAAAAGAACCTAAAACTGGTTTGTATATGGGCTAAATTTTGTTTGTGTCTTTGCTAAAGCTGGTTTGAGTCTACGCTAAAGCTGCTTTAATTATGTGCTAAAACTGGTTTCTTTACCTGCTGAAATCTCAGAAATGATTATAAACTAAATTATAATGAGCCTACTCTCATTTTAGTATAGACACGAACCAGATTACTATTAAAGTGTCGGTAGGGGTCGATAACAGAAATCTACAATGAAAATATACTTGAATTCTTCAGCTTAAAGTCTTATTCGGTATATGTTGGTCGATTTTGACTTAAGGGGACTTTTACTGATCTCAACGATCCTTTGAACATTTTTGGGATAATAATAGACTATCGAGTGATCCTGTTTGATTGGCTGGTTCGCTTTGCGAGCAACAAAGAATCAACGATGAAGGAGTCAACGCGACAGGGTGATGACGTACGACACGACGCTTTAACAACACCAACAGGAATAGTGAAAGCATGAAACGGCCATCCGTTTTAGAACAACAACTCGTTTGGCCATGTTGGCTCATTTCATAGAGTCAAAAGTAATCGTGTAAACGCGATTCAGGATTCCTGACGTCTGAGGATGGCGACTCTCCATTCATGCGTTCAACTGACAAATGCTTTGCTTTTCCTGTTGTCTTCCTTTCCATTTTTATCTCTTTTACGTTTTTTTCGTTTTTTTTCTTTCTGTTCCTAACCTTTCCATTCTTTTTCATACTTTTTTCTTAGTATTTCTTATTCTTTTGTTTCTGTTTCTTACTTTTATCCCTTCCATTCTTCTCTTCTCTACTTCTTCTTTTCTCCTTTCTTTCTTTACTCCTTCACTCTTTCCTTTTTTTCAATATCTTCCTTTCTTTCATAATTTCTTTTCTTTTTTTCCTAATGATCCTTATTCTTCCTCCTTCGCTTTTACTTTTTTCATTCTCTGCCCTTTCATTCCTTCCTTTCTTTCCTCCCCTTTCTTGTTTTGTTTACTTTATCTAGTTCCCTTTTTTACTTAATTACTTTTCCCAACTCTTAATAACACTTTCTTCTCTCTTTCTCTTCTTCTTCCTTCGTTCACTCCTTTATTCCTAATTTTCTTCCTTTCCTTCCTAACTTCTGTCCTTGTTTTCCTGACGTTTATTATTTTTCGTCTCTCCCACATTCCTTTCTTCCTTTTTTCCTAATTTTCCTTATTTTTTCTCCTTGCCTCTTCCTTTCCTATCTTCACTTTTTCCTTTATTTCCTCAGTTTCTTTCTTTCCTTCGTAACTTTTTCTTCTCTTCTTCACTCCTTCCTTTCTCTCCTTCCTCTCCTTGCGTTGCTTACTTTCTCTTCTCTTTTCTCCTTCTCTTCTTGCTTCCTTTTTTTAATTACTTTTCTTTTTTCTTTATTAACTGCCACGTTTCTCAGATTTCCTCTCTTCAATTTTCTTATGAGGCAAAAAGGAACCATTAAAAAATTATCATTCTAATTTTCTGTTGCAGGGAGTTGAATTTCACAGGGTCAAAGTTAGTCGTCAAAGCTCAATCAAAAGAAATATCCTTGACAAATTTGAAAGTCTCATCTTGGAAAACCGGCGACAGCCGGGAAAGAACCAAAACTTATGGCTTCGATTATTGTTTCGATTCATCCAATCCGGCTTCTGAAAATTATGCAACACAGGACAAAATTTACGCAACTCTCGGAGAACCGGTTCTCAACTCTTTGTTTTCTGGATACAATGCATGTCTGGTGGCTTATGGTCAAAGCGCGTCGGGCAAAACTTTTACGATGATGGGGACAAAGGTAATGTAATCAA
>JAUESI010000026.1:4887624-4899104 GCA_032275145.1 Synergus laeviventris | reverse complement strand
TATATATATATACAGTTATGGTCTACGGATTTTGACCTAGTTAATCAGACTACCGTACCTTTGGCTTGACTGTAAACATTATCCTTTGTTCTGATCCTCTTCAAAGAACAGAGAACGCACGGATCTTGAACTCGGTTTCTACTGAGAACAACGTTATCAAATCCCCTGAGCTTAGGAATAAGATTATTGGATTTCATCAACTCATGTATAAGAAGTTAATGAAAAACAAATAATATAATTAGTAAAATCAGAAAATCATCGTTCAAATTCCTACACATTCATGTTTTCAGAGCTTTACAAGTTTATCCAGAGGGTAAAAAATTATAAATTCTTTTCTAACCTATAATGAAATGATCACATATCTTTATGCCTTTGGTATGTTTTCTAGCTTATGTGGTAACCTAATAACTCATAATGAATCAACACCTTGGTTCGGAATTTTCATTTCACTGTTTTTTTTTTCCTTTCGTGGTCGGAATGAAGGCCAATGTCATCAGCGCATTAGCCTCTTCCAACTTCCAAGGTGACTTTTGTTAGGTACTTATATTGTAGATACGTAGAGGATAATCATAATGCAGTGAACTCAAAGAAGGCCTTTGGCGTTGCGTCTGTAGTTTCATTTGCATTTACAATGTCTCAGAGTTTATAAGATTCTATACTAACACATTATTGACGTCCATTTGCGTATAGTACTTATTGTTAATAACGTTACATCGGAACACAAGGACAATTTCCTAGGATATTTTGCGGACGTAGTTACTACTTTTTTTATTTACAAACTTCTTCCGGTTTGTTTATTTATGAAAAGCACGTGAGATAATTGACCTTTATCATTATAACTTATATCCTACGATTTCTATCAATTTAAATATGAGACCTTTTGTCATGTGAGCACTATTCATATGGAATATCCGTAGCCATACAACTTTCTATAATTATATATATATATATATATATAGTATCTTTGATAAAGTGTCAACAATGGTATTTTACTTATCGTGATTCTTCGTAGTTATAAATAGCATTATTTCAACAGGCTATATTACTTACATTCATTAATAATAATCTGTTGCAAATGTGATTTTAACATAACATATAAATGTGAACATAATTGTTTTTCATTTCCATAATTACTATTTTTACTGAAGGATCGTGTTGCTGCTCAAATCGATACTTGAAAATAAAATATTTTAGGTTATTATCTGGACCTTGTATTTAGACTAAATTACCGTAATCTAACACGTACTATTCACCGAAAATATCATGTCACGGCGCAAACCGATATTTGAACATCAAATATTTTAGGATATTACCTGGACCTAATATTTAGACTAAGTTACCGTAATCTAACACGTACTATTCAGCGAAAATACCTGATTTGTAAATGTCAAAGAATTCTGGGTTTTCGCTCTCAGTTTCCAATTTTGTAAATCCTACCCCTTCTGAACTCTAACTACTTTTCCTCAAAATTCATTCCTTCGGCAGATAGCAACGTGTAACTATCTGCAACTACCACGTTCTACTCTTATAATTTTAAATATATAAGTATTACCAAACCCTTTGAATTGCTTTATTCTCCCTTGCTCATCACTAAAAAACTCAACAGAGCGATATTTTCGGGTGAAAAGTTAACAATGGGGCTGATTTCTTAACAGGGAGAATAATTTCTTATTATTAAAAAGTCCAGCTATAATTAACTCATATTTTGTTATCTTAATTATTATATGTAAATTTATCTAGTAATGTTATATAAATGCGAGCTGAGGGAAAAAAAATATCCATTTTTTTAATAAACCGATTAACATAAGACGAGGAAAATACTAGAGAACAAAGTTTTAAGCGTTTTGACAACACCTTTAACTATCCCATTTAAGAAGAAACTCGTTAAATTATTATGTTTGATGGGTCAGAAAATCAATGTCATCTCCAGCATAATGAATAATTATCCTGAGTCTGCTCTTTTGGAATCGTTAATTATTTCCACATGCGCAATTTCCCGTTTGCACATCAGTATTCAGTATGCTGCATGTGACATGAATTTTTTTACATTTCAGAACTTAAGAAATAAAAAAGATCTCGAATGCTGTGAAAAAAACCAACCCAATCCGAACACGAGTCATTTCTTTTTAATCATTGGTTTATCCTTTTTTTGATTTTGTATGACTCAGAGGACAAGTCCGGTTGGATAAAAAAAGCTCATTGTCAGCCTAACTTGGTTCATGATAAATTATCAAACCGGACATTAAGAAACAAATAGTAATACATATGTTGTAGTCACTTAAAAGTGTGATTAAATATAATATGTAGTGTCGCATAGTTTCTGATAACATTTCACACTATTTTAAATGGAGTCCATAATTAATTTTTATTCAGTTTTCCAAGGAACGACTGTTGGTCAAATTTTTTTTTAACAATTATTTTTTGGAAAATTTGAAATCTGATGAAGGTTATTAAAATTATCAGAGTGTAACTTTACTTATGTGTACTTTACTTTGTACAATTATTGATTGCTGTGATTCATAGATTTAACCTTGGTAAATTTTTAATTTAATATATTGTTTTAAAAATATAACTTGAAATATCAAGTCCAAACTATTTATGCTGAGACAAGCATAACAACAAATTAGTGACGCTAAAGAGCAAAAAATAGATAATTGCAATATTTGTTAAATAAAATGAAAATATCGAATTTTCACGTTTGAGCTTGAATTCAATACGCTTAATGTTTTTCACATGAAAATAGCTCGAATTTAACAGGATATAACTCGATAATCCAATTTATTAAATAGATAATTCATTACGTGGAACAAAATACTTATTAAATCTGACGAATAGAGAAGAATTGAGTTAATAACAGAGAAGCATGGAAAATCCAATGTAGATGAATACTCGAAAGACTGCTTTAATTTCCGACACTTTGTTTGCTTAAAAAAGGAAGCCTAAGCTGTAGAAATGAAATGAAGTTTAATCAAAAGAATTCATTTTACCTCTGATATGAATAACATTTTAACACACAATCCCAAAAATATATTTCTGCAAAAAATATAAAAGAAAAAAATTTTATAATAGAGGTGAGGATATATTCAAGTAGCAATTAAAATCTTAAAAAAATCTTCTGTCAATTCCTAGTTTGAAACTATTTATCTTTAGTTTTCTTTGACAAATTTTAGTTTTTAAATTCAGAAATTGTTCGTATTCAGATATACTATCGAGTGGGAAAAAACCCTGAACTTAAAAAAAATGTAACATTTTTTTAAAAATTAGACTTACAAATGCATTTTGAAAATAAAAACTTTTCAATTTTTACATGTAAAGTTAGACCCATCAAATTCAAATTTTTATAAGATCTACTAAGTTTTTAAACATCACTGCAAAATTCACGGATTAATATTCATTTGAAAATTGACCTGCTAATTATTAAAATTATAATTATTCCTAAAGAATCTCTTTCAAAAGTTATTATCTGAAATATGGTAGCTTAATTTAGTAAACAAAACAAAAAACATACAACCACATCGCATACAATACAATTATATTATCTGAGTCTTACATATATATTCCACAAACGCATAAAAGTAACTATTATCGGGAGATACAAATATTTTGACATGTATATTAGAGGAGTGCGCAAACAAAATCTGATAAATCCATTCGAGTCAATTTCTCAATAAATGAATTTTATCCTTGTTATTCACAAAATCAAACTAAACCATGTGACTATAATATTTTTTAAAAATTGGTTTTATCGCATTTTGACGCTTACTTTTCGAAAATTATTAGAAATACCTCAATTATTTGTATGTAGTACTAAAATTTTAAGTTTTCATTGAAAATTTCATTAATTCTAGAAAATTTAAATTTGTGAAGAAAATCTTTAAAAATATAATAGTGTGCAAATTGTGCTCAACTACAAGTCAAACATTTCTCAAACTCCTATAATAGCTATCAACTAAAAGCCAAACATTTCTCAAACCTCTGTATACTATAATATATTATACGTAAACAAATTCAATGAGAATGTTGACTTACATTAATTTCATTCAGTCATTCAATAAGTTTTACCAAAGTCACCCATCTTGTATAAAAATACGTATTACGTATATTTTCAATATAATTGACATATCTTAAAGCTATAATTTTACTAAAGCTGTCAATACTAAATGACTATCCAGTTCAGGCTTCTGGTTACATTGCGTTTTGCATAAAGGATTCTAAGAAAATTATAGGGCATTTTTTTTATCTATTCCAATTATAAATGAAAAAAAAAGAAAGAGAAATAAAAGAAGGAAGATTCCTAGATTACAATCTATCTCATCTCTCTTTTTTCCTTCTTTGAAAGTTTTCGTTGCATTTAAAATTTTTAAAAAGTAGTTAAAATAAACTTATATAATTTTCTTTATTCACAAGAAAAAATATTTTTTTATACCGAATTTTGGTTTTAAACAATTTAAGTAAAATGTACGCAAATAATATAAATATCAAAGTAGCCCCTTAATTTAATTATGATTCCTAATTAATGTATAAAAAACTATTTACTAATGCAGTCTATAAGTAAACGATTGTCAAATTCATCTACACCTTATGACTGAAGAGAATTTATATTCAACTATTATACTATAATCTAATTATTGGCATGTAAGGCATAAATAAGTCAATTTCGCTTAGTCAAATGGTCATTATCTGTTAAATATTTTATCAGCGCAAACTCGAAACTCTGCAAGCATACCTTCGAGGTTTTTGTTGGCGTCGAGTGTAATTACAGGTGCTGGAATTGAGAAAAGAGTTTTATCATATAACCATTCGTCATGAATTTGATGCATTAACTTCAAATAATCCAATGATACGCAGTCTTCTTCTTTTCTGGCGCGGGTGCGCATTCTTTCGTATACAACTTCCGGTGTCGTACGAAGATAAACTAAAATTTGAAAGAAAACATGATTAAGAATGAAAATTATAGTCATGTCCATGAATATGAGATAAGTATTTAAAAAATGTATTGAAACTTATCAATTCTAATCGGAGCACTTCTAAAAATTTCATACCCTTCCCTGGTTTACCAGGCTCCGTAGCAATTAGCAATCCTACGGCTGAGTGTTACTTAATATATAATGAAAATTGAGGTGGGCCGAAAAAAAGACTTGAATTTGAAAAATATGAAGTTAAAGTTGGAATGAAAAAGTTTAAAAAATTCAAAGGTGAATACTAATAAAAATAAAATAAGTGTAATTTAAATATTTTTTATGGAATCTTCATGATTTTTCCATCTTTATGTTCTTACGACATGCAAAATATGCTGATAAGTTGCTGCGATTCTATAGAACTGTATTTCAAAAAATCTATCTGAAGACCCTTTACGTTAGTAATTTAAATATTACTGTGTTATACCTATCAAATCTGCCTGAATATGGCTGTTTTGTAGAGCCCAGTCGTACCACTTCTCTAATAAAACTGCTTCCACATGTTGTAGGACATTCATGCGTTTCATATTTTCGATGAAACATCTTACGCTGTATATAGATCTTTCCATAACTTTATAAGGTTGAGCTGTCTCGACTGTGTGTAGCTGAAGCATTGTCAATTGTACGTAAGATTGAAAAATGCACGCATATCGCGCTGGATCTTTGTACATTAGTTCCTAAAATTAAAAACATACGTATTCATTAGAAAATAAGTCACAATTAAATAAGGTATAAATATTAAATACTGTATATAGGAATCAGAAGTTTGATCAAATCCTTATCGATTTCTAAATATTGCGTTAAGATTTTACTAGCAGATTTGTCCCTTCTACGTCTCGCCAAAGCTCGACCGGTTCTTCAATAACAATGGTATTTTCACATTTCTTAAAATGCGAAAGAAAGGTTGTTTTTCCGCTGCCAATGTTCCCCTCGATACATACGGTGTATGGTCGATTTCCCTGCTTACGTGGCGACATCATTTTGTTTATCTCTGAAAAAGATTAACTAACTAGATGAACCCATTTAATTATTGTTTAGTTACATTTGTGTCTCACTAACTGTTTTAAAGAAAAATGAAAGAAAAAAAGATTTTTAAAAATTGTTATTTTATAGTACAATGTAAAGTAAACAAATTAATCAATTAAACAGAATTAGAAATAGCATGTATATCTTATTGAGCTTTTTTTTTACTTAAATAGTATTGAAGAGGCACGTTGGATATCTAAACTTGAACAAAAAAATATTTTTTTAACATAAAAAAGTGTCAGAATATTAAAAGCAGTTATTTCGTGAAAAGGGCGAAAAATCAGGAACTTTACTAGACTTTTAAATATAGTTAAAATTTTATTCAAACTTTCTAACTTATAATTACATAGATCGTTATAGATATTCTATTAAAAAGTTTCTCGAGGAATTTGAAATCCTCGCTAATTTCATCGTGTTTTCCTCGTTCGAAAACACTAGGATTTCCTGGACGATTTTTTCAAAAGCTAATAGAGAACGAATCAATGGTGCATACATGTATGAGTAAAATCTACAGTAACTGCTGCTTTTCCAACACCCTAATAAGGACAATATCAAATATAGATTGCATGAGGCGTTGAGATATAATACATGCATTAATGGTATTATTTTAGTTCAAATATAAAAAATTTGGGTGTCAAAAAGACTTTTTTGTAACGGAAATATAATTATTTTTTTATATTTTTTGTACTATATATAATTTTACATGGGAGAAAAAAGATCAGGGTTGAAATTAAACAAAATATTTTAAACTTGAGTGTGCAAGTTATCTTATCATGGAGATAATAACATTAACTATTAAGAGAGAGAAAAAGAGAGAAATAAAAATTTGAAAGGAATAAAAGAACATAAGCATCATGAGGCTAATAATACTTTGAATAGAAAATAAATGTATAATAATTAATAATATTGACTTACATTTATTCACTTTGAAATATTCTTTTTAGGACTAGGACGCAGCACGTCGAGTTATTTGAAGCTCTAATTGCAATCGTGAAAATCCAGTACTTTGCAAACACAACATCGACACCAAAATGTTTCAACCATGCCGGAACAGTCTTGTCGATTCACGATTGTTGGTACGTTGGTTGAGCAACCACAGCAACGACGGCAACGACCAAGGAAAAATTTGTTCCCGCCTATTCGTATGGAAACCTGACGCTTCCCGCCAATTTTGCGCTCGGGACGGAACAAACAATTCCGCATGGTGGGGATGTCTGGTCGGTAAACCCTTACATACATACATCTTTACCTGCTCTCTACAATTCAAACATAGATGATTAGTTCATTTTTAAAAAAAATTGATACACGTAAAGCTTTGTATCATTAGTCAGTATTGTCTGTAGCAACCGTGTTTATAAATCAGCTGACAAATGAAAAATATTATGAACATTATGTATATATTATATTATACACACAGAAACTTTTGAAAAAACGTTTACATTAAGAATCAATAAACACTAATTACAGATACAAAACAAAAGGGTTCCATACAAGGTGTCGATTTACTGATAAATTGATAACACGCAATACTTTTTAAATTACACTGTTAATACGTTTTTCTTTAATACAGTCTTTTTAAAAAAAGTATTATCCAATTATTCTTATTCCTATTAATTTAGTTGACTTCTAAACATATTACTGAAATTGATCTTAATTTATACTTTATTTCTACTTTCACAACTTGTAACCTAGATGTATTATTATTATGATGTTATTTCTCACATACTAGAGTGTATACTTCTAATTTTCAAGTTCACAATTTATATGTATAATTATTATACTGTTCAATTTATTTATATACTCAGTTCGCCCACATAACCTATATATAACAAAATCCATTCATCAGTCCATTTAATTTATTTTAGAGCACAAAGACAATGCATATTGTTTAAGGACACTATTTTTAAAATTATATTGAAGATTGAAAAGCATTTCAAATTTTAAAACAATTTTTGTATCTAAATATATGTAATTGTTTAGTATAAATTCTAAGAAAGTATTTTCAACAGCTGATCGAACAATAATTATTATATAGGCTTATTAGAGACATTTATTACTAAAGAAAAAATGAACAGAAAAAGTAGAGCTACGTACCTTTAGATACAACACTATCTTAGAATTTGCAATCGTTTTATACCTTTAAAACTATCTAACTAAAATTTGTTTCTTTGTTGACATGCGACGTCACCGCGATCACCGCCATTGGCGCCATTTCACTCGCACCTTCTTCGAGAGGAAAAAAGACAGATTAGAACATGCGCGCGCATAAATGCATGTTCGTACTTCGATTCGATTTATATGGTTTGATTGTCGACAATTATAATTCAAAAATGAAAGCTTCGTAGAAAATAGTTGAAGTATACTACCAAGCCTATCCATTTCAATTCTTATCTTTCTATCCCTATCTATCCTTATTGAATTACTTTAATCCTTTTTTATTCTTTCTCGAAGTATACTACCAACCCTATCCTTTTAAATTCTTATCTTTTTAACCATATATACCCTTCCCTGTTGGAAGTTAAAAGCGTTAAAAGATAGGAAGTCTATCCAGTTGAATGTTTTTCAATCTTCAGGAAAAGAAAAATTTATCCAAATGTATCCTTATGAATCCTTTTGAATCTCCGCTTTTCGCCAATCATTTCCTATCTCCACCTATCCACGCCAATCTTTCCTTATTCTTCATCTATCCGAATCAATCTTTCTCTATCCCTTTTGCAATCAACTCTTACCGCGCCTATTTTTTTTAATACCTACTTTTCTGTCCATATCAATCCTTGAATGGATAGACCAAGTCAATCCATTTCAATCTTTACCATTCTATTTGTTTGCTGTGTGTGTGTTGGAATTGTAATTGGAAAGAAAATAAATATCTTTATTTAAATAAATGAAAGTTTTCTTTTACTATATCATTTATTTTTAATGTAAATACAACGGAGAAGTTCGCACTTGTTTTAGTTGTTATTTTATTTCTATCCTTATCTATCCGTGTACAATCATTTCAATCTGTTTATATCACATGTATTTTACTATTTCTATCTGCTTAATCATTTCAATTATGACTATAATTAATATCTATGAAACAGAGAGGTGCGGATTAAAAGACATCCGTTTTATATAGAAAAATTAAAGATTAAAAGTATAGAACCATATTAGTGCTAGAAAATAAAAAATAGACAGACAAGGAATAAGATAAGATAAAGAAAAAAGAGGTTTGATAGAGATATGTTAATGTTTATACTGACAAAGAGATTAAAAGGGATAGGGATCCCTTTTGAGAAGAATTGGAAAGTTAATAAGTTTAAAACTAAGGATAGAAAAAGATTGAATATGGGAGATAGAAAGATATTCAACATTTTTTTTTGGAAGAGATAGATAGAGATATAAAAAGACAGAAAATTGGATAGAAGAGATTGACATTTTTTGAGAAGACATAGACTGAAGGATAGAAAAGGATTGGAAAAGATGGAGCTTAGTGAAAACGTCGGATACACACAAAGATATAGGGAGGGGTAGAAAATCTCTATCCTTTTCTATCATTTTACCTCCAACAGGGATGTGAAGGTCAAGTCAAATATACCAAAACAAAACAATGCACAACAGTGCCTGCTTTTAGTTCTCTTCTATGAACTTTAAAAATAAAGCAAAGAATCAGCGAATGGATTTTTTTAGAATATTTATTTAGAATATTCGATGCAACATAGAATTGGAATGGATCGGGCCTTGGGCGCAGGGAATATAACTTGAAAATAGTGGGCTGTCTGAGAAATATGATAGAACCGGCCCAAATTAAAATTTAAAAATGACTGACAGCGCGCGTGGTGGCGACTACATCACTACAGAATTAATGGTGATGTCTTTTGCATGGGACCTCTCTGGCTACCCGTATAAAAAGATAAATTATTTAAATTGTGTGTTTAAAGAGGACTTAAAAAAAGTAATTTTAGGTAATTGTCATTGCAGATTCGTATAATTTAGAGCAGTGAAAATAATGTAAAGTACTTTTTGAAAGGAATATTTGCATTTGAAAGTTCTTTTTTTGGCAGTCGTGTTATCAGGTGTTGTTTTGGTGTTATTATGACAGTTGCACATAACCTTATTTCTTTAATTTTTCGATTTTAGTTAAGAATTATGAAAAAAGTAAGTCAAAGGATGTAAAAGTTTGCTGTGTGGTTAATTTTAAACATACGCAATTTGATCGTGTCTTGTTTCAAAACATAGAATACGCATAAGAGATAACAGCGAGTGTCGTACGTCTGCTAGGAATTAAAAACATTGAACAAAGCCTCCAACCAAGTCTACTCGTATTAAGTTCACTTATTCAATTTACGAAAATTTAAATATTTCTGCACTCATGGAACTCAAATCTTTTGATTATATTTCGAATTCATTTTGTGCGTCTTTTATAGAAACAGGTTTAGTTGTCATTGCATCAGATCTTTAAAAAAAAAATTGACGTACACCTATCAGGTATCCTCTTAATATCTATGCTGCCATGACAGACACAATTGGTATCTAACAGTACTTATATTGTTCAACAAGCAGCCTGTTATCAGTGAGATAGTACATTTTTCGTTTCTAGACATTTTGAGAAAAGATACTAACATCCTGGGCAAACTTTTGCATGGAGAAGATATGCAGAATTTAGGCAAAGCTGTGCCTTCTGGTTGCCAACAATAAAATAATTTGGTTATAAATAAATAAATAAAATAATCAATCAAAAGTAGACGAGTGAATGGAATTTACTGCGCCTGTATGTAGGCAACTCGATTTCACCTACGTAATCCGCATGCATAGTGTCAGGGGCAGAGACAGATACAGTTAGGGAAAATTACATTTTTTCTTTCAAAATTTAAACAACTTTTGATATGAATCATGTAGATAGATAAATATTTTTGTAGATCATAATATGGCAAATTCTACCTAAATTTCACTCTGCATATATACATAAATATGTAAAGGTTTGTATATTGACTTTATTGTTTTGCCTTATTATAGAAGAAATCGCCGTTTTTATAAATATTGTCTACTGAAAAATTTGGTATGTTTTAAATTTTCTTTAGCATATATCCTAGTGTCCCCAGGGTAACAATAATAGCGGCATGTTCTTTCCCTTGTACAATGTACAGCTCCAACGTCGCTTCATGACGATAACGATAATGCTATACACGCGTTGCAAAGTATAACTTAATTACGTGTACCGACTACCCTCATGTCCCATGTGTAATACGCAATTATATTTCCACGTATAATAATAACCGTCCGTTTCAGTCTTCATTACATCCTCACATGTGGTCATGTCTGTAGGAATGCATTTAATATGCGAGAGTAATAATGACTATTTGAACATTAATAAGGTTTGCGGGAATAGTGAACGTATATATTTTATTAGCTTCAAAATCCCGATACATTATGACAACTCGATTAAAACGTCAAATGATTGATTATTGACGTTTACCATAAACGAGAATCAAAAATTAACAACCCGTGCAGAAATTT
>JAUESI010000026.1:4863380-4876786 GCA_032275145.1 Synergus laeviventris | reverse complement strand
TGTGGAAATCCTTACGGGACACAATAATCTAGGGAAACATAGGCACATCACGGGAAAATGTCCATCACCGGAATGTGCTCTGAAAGGGGTTTCTCCGACCTTTGAGAAAAATAATAATAAATAATAATAATAACCTTTCCCGCCGACACAGCTAAAATATGTTACATGCTGGAGGATAGAGAGGAACCATTTGGTTTTGCTTTTTTGCGTTTCGTCTCGGGTCCGCCACTGGACTCTTATTAAGGCATGTGGACGGACCTTGCCTTATAAATGCGCATAGGGAAGAGAATTTTTATACTCGGGCGATTCGGCAGATGCCGGGAATCGAACCCGAGTCCTCTTTACTCTCAGCGGCGAGTACCACGGGGGTGAAACTAGCATAAGAACTTCCGGTAATAAGCATATACTTAACTAACCGTGCCAAGCCGTTCTAGGGTCCTATATAGGGAGTTTAAATTTATAAAGTTTTTGAATATAGTGACTTTATAAGTTATGATTATGCCAGCACTGCAGACGCCGAAAAAGCAAAAATCAAAAAATGATTTTTTCAACAAAAAGGTAAGTGCTCCATTAATTATACGTTAATGTTATTAGGTTGTTCCGCTTTAGGTTAGTTCGCTACCGTTATGTTTTTATACGTATTTTTATAGTGATACTACATTTTTAGAGTGTCCTAAATGTAATCTAATAACCTATTGTGATTTTCATTTTTGGAAAATGTTATGCATTTAACTCTCGTAAAATAATTAATGTAATTAATTATTAATTGGTGCTAAAAGCGCAGTCATTTAAAAAATTAATATTTAACTGTACCCACAATGGATATTCTTTTTAATAAAGAAAATAATTTTTTTACATACTTATATTGTGTTTATTTTTTCTAATTCCATTAATTGTGGTTTAATTTTACAGGAACATGATCTTATTACGTAACAATGCCATTTTCTATGTTACTGCAGAATTCAATTCGAATATGCAATAACAACGGTTAATGGTATTGTTATCCAATGACAAGATCAATTAGATAAATAAGCTTTAAAAACAATATTCTCATTTTGAATATCCCGCCCGCATGCTCGCTTATTGAATTTAGTTCTGCCAGACCGCACCTATAGCGCATCGTCGCTCCATAAGCAGCCATATTGTCAAAATCTATTTCACCCCCGTGGCGAGTACTGCTGCTGAGTGCTGAGCTATGAGGTGATGACGATACCATTCACATAGCCGCTGTGAATGGCTAGTCCCCACAGCTGATCGATTTTGACATATTCAAAACGTCATGAACCAAGCTTAGACATATGGTAAACAAACATTAGTGATTTTGTTTTGACGTCATATACTTCTGGTTGTGTGAAAATGGTTGATTTTGTGCTAAATGATCGTCATTTGCGGGAAGTGTTGATTTTCTTCTTTCATTCGAAGAAAACGGCGGCTGAAGCGTATCGAGAGCTCCAAAACATTTACGGAGATGCTGCTCTAAGTAAATCAACGTGTCGTGAATAGTTCTGTCGCTTCAAAGACGATGATTTCGATGTTGACCGTCCGCGTGAAGGAAGGCCAAAAACCATCGAAGATGGTGCCATCGTGCCGAACGCAAGAAAAGTTTGCTTTAGCATTAGGAGTCACCCGCCAAGCCATTTCCAAGCGATTTCATGCGCTGGGAATGATTCAAAAACAAGGAACTTGAGTTCCTTATGATTTGAAGCCAAAATGGACGTTGATTCTACAGCATGACAACGCTTGGCCTCATGTTGCCAAACCCGTTAAAACCTACCTGGAAACACTCAAATGGTCTGGCTGATCAGCAGTTCCACTCATATGGAGACATCAAAGAACGGCTTGATTCGTGGACAGCCTCAAAAGATAAACACTTTTACCATAATGGTATTCGAGCTCTATACCAGAAAGATGGAAAAAACTTGTAGTTAACGATCGACAACACTTCGAATGATTCATTTGTAACAATTTTTTCACAATAAAGTTTCATTTTCATAAAAAAAAAACAGCGGGAACTTTGTTGCGCACTTAATAGATGGATGGAAAAATCGCGCATTCAAAAGAATAGAATAATCCTCACTTTTTCGCTGAAGTCTGAAAATATTAATTTTTCTCTATTCAACGCTCATCACCGGGTTATTTATATTCGGGATATTTCAGTCATCCCCATACATCACAGTATATTCCGCAATATAGTCAGGATGGAAGTCCACCAAAGTTTTAAAATTTATAAATTGGAATAATAACTCGGAGTATTATTTATTATTCAATTATTCATAAACTGATATAGTAGAAATACACACTAATTTGCATCCTTCGTTGTGTCGAACACAGACGCATGGTTTCGCATAATAATTTCGACCTATACAACCTCAACTTCAACATTTTGCTTGTACATCGCAGGTGATGTCGCAGAATATCAAGCATATCAGTGGCTATTCATGATAAGGAACAAGTGTTTTTATAAGCGACTGAAAGTTAACTGCACATAGTGTACAACGGCACGATGCCATTGAATACCTACTCGACTCTAGGTCCTAGAATCCTTGTAAAGTAACATATAGACCAAGCTAGAAACAGCAGCCTTGTGGCGCAACGGTGCAAATTATATGACCTGTCTGTCTATACATACATAACATTCGTTTACATGGATATCCTGAACGACTATGCACTTACGTTTACAGCCATGCATATTAATGCTCGTGCACATTAAACGCGCGTTCGCGTTCCACCTCTCTACTCTCATTTGGGGTAGAGTCTCGTTAAAACGAGGGCGAAGCAAGGGTCCAACTCTAAAGTGTAATTCGCATTCGACTCGCTCTTGGTTTACGAGTCATATAAGAGTGTCAAATGGTTTTGTAGAGAAGTTGGGCTGGAGCTGGCTATAGAACTGCAGTAACTACTAAAAGACTCGATATGTTCACAAGCGTGCCTCCGCGTCCCGGCACCGAATGCAAACTATCTCTTTCAGTCTTTCGTTGACAAATTTTGTTTCCATAACTAAAACTCTGCTTGTCGAATCATTTGAATCGTGCGGTTGACAAAAGTTTTGATTTAGCAGGAAATTGGCTTTTCCATAAGTTCTCTTTAAAAAAAAGTGGTATAGAAAGGTGGCATATATGTACGCGAAAATAAAATGGCAGAAGTTTACCTATTATATAAATGGTAAATGCAAAAGGCCACATGCACTCTGGGGTTCAATTATATGTAACTTATCGCTTTTATGATTCTCGTCTTTTCCAAAATTTAAGTATTTTTCCTGGAATTTAGTCAATTTTACTATTTAAAATTGTATACCCTGCTATTTCCGAATAACCATTCGACATATGCAAGGTCGAATTTACCGTCAATGCTGCCCTGGGGCGCTGAAAAAAGTACCGCATTTTCTCTACATTTTTTGGTAACTAAAAAAAATAGAAAAAGGTCCTCACTTCAAAATTGGGCGCCAGGGGCATAACCGATGATCTCCCAAATGCCATTCCACGCCTCAATAAATACAAACATTTCATTTTTTAGAATTAAAAAAAATTCCGTTCCAAATTTGCCTGGATGTAAATCTAGGCCTGGAAATATGTAATCTCCACTTACCCTAATTTTTAGTGGTTCTCATTCTTCCTTATGAACCAAAGGCCAATTAAACCAAAACAAATGAATGTTATTATATTTTTGATGGTTTCCTCGAACAACAATTTTTCAAAAACCTACCATAACGCAATAACATTCAATTATTTTTGTTGAATTTCTCTTTTGTTTGATCGATATTTAGTTCGATTCAAACCAACCGGAACGAAATGTATTAAAAATCACCCATGCATTGTTGTAGCAACCCTGATTGACTTTTGAGTGATTTGAAATTGTAAAAAGTGAAAGGAAATAATTGCGTGCGTGTTGGTTTACTTTTGTGATAAAAAAATATCGTATGTGACACGGGAGGATGCTTTTTTTTAACTCGTGGAAGTTGGCTATCCGCTGATAAAAGATTCTACTATAGTATAGTTGTATAAGACACCCCAGCTCAGCGAGAGTGACTTTCCATGAGTGATGACTAAGACCTTTTTTATGTTCTTCCATTTTAATTTAAATGCATTAGTAAAACTCGTCACGATGCCGAGTATGCGCTGATGTTTTGAGGGTTAAAAGTGATTGGTGGGTTACGGCTTCTATAACGGCTCTATTCGCTGCCCTTGTGCTTTTAAATCACGCTATTACATCCCTGCATCACCATCACATATACAATATACATATAGCTTACTAAAACAACTATCGAAACATTTTATTATTTATCACCGGTGACTCACGTAAATGTAAAGTGACTCCATAAACTTTACAAATTTCCCGTTGCGAAACACCTGCAAATCCCGGCTCGTTTCTTATATGACTCATAGAACTAAGAAAGAAAAACTGTAATAAAATTTTCCCCAGCTTGGGAAATGGAGAAACTTTCAAATTGTTATATTATAAGAATGTTTTAAAAGCAGAATTTTTTAAATCTGGATTCCAATTTCCATAGGGGATGTATGGTTGAAATTAATAATTGAAAATTATATTTTTGAATAGTTGTTAAAACTTGTTTAAGAATGAAATTCCGATCATTTTGAAAGTGAGTGTTAAGCACAGAGGAAATAAATATTCCGCTTAGAGTTTCACTGAAATATCAAAATTGAGAGATGAAATCATATACGTGGATAGAAGTAAAGCGACGACTCGTAAAGTGTAAAGAGTGAGGCACACGTAGCGTCGTGCAATTTTAAGTGGTCTTAATACCCTATTAGACATGAAACGAGTATGACTTTGATATGTAAATTATTCTAATTATCATGATTCTCCAGTCATTCACATCTCCCGTTAATGCAGTTTTACTTCACTGTAGTTATGAAAAAATCTAAAATTATTTACAAGTTTGTTTAAAGCAGAAATTCTCTTGCATGCTGATAAAAAATGTATATAGAGAAATTTGCAAAATCTTCTTAATGTTTGATATTTTTTCCACATTTTTACAGTCGAGAAATGCAAAACAAATTGCCAAGAAGTAAAATCAAAGCACCAAACTTTCCATATTATTTTTTCCTCCTCGTATTGACCTTCTTTCTATCCCCCCTTTTCATCTTTTTTCTCTTCTTCTTCCTCTTTCTCGTCTTCCTTCCTATACTTCTTCTTTTCCTTTTTCTTTCTTCTCTTTAAAATACAGTGTGCGAAGCTTGATTTAACATACCCTTTTTTGATAGGGTCCTAATGAGGTCCTGGCCAGCTTTCCCTAGTTCCAGTGTGGTCCTGATATGGAAAAAACTGAATCTGACAAAAAATCCTATTGTAGAAAAGAGGTAATAATTATCTTGAAACAAGTGGTTTTAAAGAGTGTTTAAAAAATTTCAAAACAATTCGCGGGATTTAAGCATTTTTAAGGATTTTCAAAAATATTTTAATAGCGATTTTAAGGAATCTTAAAGGGATTTCAAGAAATTTGAAGACATTCTAGGGAATTTAAAAGGATTTAAAGAAATCTTACAAGATTTCAAAGATATTTCAAGTAATTTCAAGTGATTCTAGGAAATTTAAAAGGATTTCAAGTGATTTTATTTGATTTAAAATAATTTAAAGCCATTTCAAAAGAATTCAAATGAATTTCAAATAAATTCAAAAGAGTTTCAAGATTTTCATTTATTTAAAAATATTTGTAAATTAGTCCAAGGGATTTTTAAAGATATTAAAAAATTTCAAAGGACTTTAACAGAATATTAAAAATTTAAGGATTTTAAAGAAATGACAAAGTTATATCAAAGCATGTGAGATGATTTCAAAAGATTTTCAGGAATCTCAAAAAATTAAAAAAAGTTTTAAGATTTTGAAGTATTTTGAAAACGAAAAATATTTTTGAATTTCTTAAAATCTGTTAAATCTATTGAAGTCTGCTGAAATTTGTTGAAATCCCTTGACCCATTTGAAATTTTTTGAAAGTCTTTGAGATCTTTTGAAATCCCTTTAAATCTCTACTTGTTAAAAATGATGAAAAAAATATAATCATAAAATGTATTGCAATAGTAATAATAATCAACAACCTGCTTAAAGTTCTTAGAAATATGTCCGTGGAAAATTTTGAGAATTCCGTATTTTTACCCGATGTTTGGTTTTGACGTGGAAAATTCTTCAAGGCCCTGTTTCATTATTCAACAATATCTCAGTTTTATTGCATACTTTTAAGGTAGGAATACCATAAATGCCTAATTATATAAAAATATTTTTATTGGAAATAGAAATCTCCCCAAATCCCAATCTCAAATGAGTCAAAGTGGGGCAATGTCTGCACGGGAAAATGTTCATAAAATGGGCCCCATTTCAAAAACAAAATGGCGGACCCAATATGTCGAACTGGTTACCTGAAATAATATTTAATTCTAGTATTATTCGGTATGAGGGGTTTTTCGAGGTCACTGAATACAAATGTAAAATCTAAATTAATAAAATATAAAAAATATAAAGAAATAAAATATTCAGAAGAATCAGATTCAATGTTTGAATAATCATATATGACAAAATATTTCTCTTGGGACTTTTTCTACAAAAGGTTGAATGGCAAAATTTTCTTTTTGATTTCAGAACCAATTTTGGCACCACGAAACTGCTATAAAATCACAGGAACTTGATCACTTGATTCTTCCTCTAAAAAAACCACCAACTCCGATTTTCGAAATCGAAAATTTATTTTTTGACTTTGCGCACGGAGAGTCAAAAAATTCCTTTTTGTACAAATTCGAATAAAGTTAATTTTCACCATCAAGAGGATCACAAAAAAATCTAAATCGAAGGGGAGTAAAATGGCTGGCTGTGCTGACTGATTCTCCGCCCCTTTAACGGCCGTCGTTCACTTTTTACGGTATCGTATAACAATAATATACGTACTTCTTCCTCGTCGGTAATCGACCAAGTAATCACGTCAGTCAATCTACTTATCTTGAGTAGAAAGATTCTCACCAGTCTCACCCAAATGGTAAATGAGTCACAGAGTCTATGGCGTGACGAAGTATTTTTTTTTATTGCACTTTCGCGTGGCTACTATAATGATTCACGGTTGGGTGCTTCCACCACCGTCATCCCTCGCAAAGGAAGCCGCCCTGGGCGAGGAAAATTGCCTAATCAGCGTTCAGATTTAAAGGGTAGTGAATCGAGCATATAATTCCACATACAATATTTGTAAAAATAAATCATTTTCAATTATGGGCATGGGTATGCGAAATCTTCAGTAGCTGCTAATAAGTCCAATTTAATGACAATATGGACGTTGAAATATTTTGAAATTGACGTCGCTTTCCTGCTCTTTTATAATAGACTTGTTATGATAATTTAGTATAGTACATATATAATTACAATAATAGGTATAATTTAATAGATCAAACCCTCTGTGTTTTAACTATCGAAAGGAGGAACGTTGTAACGACTGCCATATGGGATTATTCTCTCCTTGTACTAATTAAGCTTGAATCATCCGAACCTCACGAAAAGCATGTTAGCTCCCACAGAATTTAATTAAATATAGAAATTTAGAGATCTGCACTGACGATTCATTGTCAGTGAAACCTTTAGTGCACTTGAACACCTGTTGATAGAGGCTTCCAGATGCATGGAATATTAATTACTGGATTATAAGAATTGATTAAATAGATTATGAATATTTTATGTCCGCAGTTATTTCAACGTGATAGTGTTGCACGTACCTAGGCAGAAGTTTGGTTGGGATTCTGGCGGGGCCCTGGCCAGTTTTCCGCAGTTCTAGTGAGGTCCTGATCTCAATACTGGTAAAGACCCCGAATAGGAAAACTGGTCAATACCCCATCAAGATTAAAAAACTATTCTTGGATTCATTATTTGTAATATTTGATTACTTAGATAGTTATTATATTTTTTAGAAAAGATGCGAATATCTGAAAGCCACAATCTTTTTTAACCCATTGGTTGGATTTCTATTTGCCACCTCTATTCGAAAATCGAAATCAGAGCTATCAACTGATTTTAAAGAATTTAAAGCGATTTCAAAAGGTTTCAAATGATTTCAGTGAGTTTTTAAATAATTTCAAAAGACTTCAGGGGAGTTTCAAGAAGAATTTTCAAAGATTTTCAAAAGATATACAGTGATTTTAATGAATGTAAGAGGATTTCAATAGATTCCAAGTAATTAAAATTTTTTTATAAAGAATTTCAAAAGAATTCAGATGAGTTAGAAGTAATTGAAAAATTTTGTAATTATTTTAAAGTATTTTAAATGATATTACATAATTCTAGTGGATTTTAAAAGATGTCCAGGGAATTTTTACAAGATTTAAAAAAGTTCAAGTCATCTTAAAGGATTTTGAAGAGATTTTAAATGATTATAAGGAATTTAAAGCGATTTCAAGTAATTTAAAAAAAAATTCAGAAAAAATTCAGATGATGTGCGTTATCGAGTGATTTTAAGTGATTTTAAGCATTTAGAGCGGTTTCAAGTGATTTTAAAGAATTTTAAAAGAATTTTAGAAAGAATTCAGATGAGTTTCAAGTAATTGAAAAATTTGATAAGTATTTTAACGTCTTTTAAAGTATTTTCAATTATATTAAAGAAATCTAATGGATTTTAAAAGAACTCCAGGGAATTTTTACAAGATTTAAAAAATTTCAAGTCATCCTGAAGGATTTCAATAAATTTTTAGGATTTTGGAATTTAGAGTGATTTCAAGTGATTTTAAAGAATTTTAAAAGAATTTCAGCAAGAATTTAGATGAGTTTCAAATAATTGATAAATGTTGGTAAGTAGTTTAAAGTATTTTAAATAACAGATTACAGAATTCAGATTGGTTTTAAAATTACTACAAACAATTTTCAATAGCTTTCACCAGATTGAAAAAATGTCAAGAAATATTAAAGAATTTCAAGAGATTTTTGGAAATTTGAAGAGATTTCAAAAGATGTCATGTGATTTTAAGGTATTTGAAAAAATTTAAGAGAGTTTGAAGATTCTCAAGTAATTTCAAAACAAAAAATATTTATAATTCTTTAAAATTTTTTAAATATCTTAAAAACTTTTGAGATTTGTTGAAATCCATAAAAAGCCTGTGAAATCGTTTGAAATCTCTTTCAATTTCTTCAAATCATTCACATCTTTAGAAATAACTAAAAATATTTTTTAATTTAAAGATATTTTGAGATCGTCGAAATTCAAGGGAATTTTAATGATTCTAAACAATATCAAAGGATCTTAAAAGAAAATAATACCAAAAAATATATAAACGATTTGCAAAAAATTTCAAAAAAATTTTAAGTATTCTAAAAAATGTTTAAACGTTGCAAGATTTAGAAGTAATGGAAAACATAAAATATGTTAAAAATTTGTTGAAATCTAGATAAAATGAAAACTCACGTAGTCTTTTGAAATCTCTTTAATTCTCTACTTATTAGAAAAATTATGAAAATATCTAACCATAAAATATAGTTCAATAATAATTTTCATAATTAGTTAATTTTGCTAATATATGAATATAACCATCTTTTATATTTTCATAAACAATTGAGTTTGGATTGGACGTAAAAAACTCTTCAAATTACATTATTTTAATGTAAGAATACCTATTTTATAAAATCATTATTAATGAGATATTACTACTATATCGTTGCCACATAAATGCCAAATTATATAAAAATATTTTTATTGAAAATAGAAATCCCGACCAGGTCCTCGTCAGAACCCTATATTAAATTGTTTCTAGCAAATTATTTCCAAAAACCTTTTCTTGATTATAGAATATCACTGAAAATTACAGATTTGCTAAAAGAATATTTAAAATATTTGTTTTACACATGGCCAATGTAGAAGGAGGATAGAAAAGGAAACTTCACGCGCCACCCCACTTCTTTACTTTATTTTTCAAAAACTACAATTCAGAATTCAAGAAACTTCTTAATGATGTGTTTCTAAAACACTCATAGACGTTTCGTATTTGCGTTGCATTCGTGAGAAGTGCACGTACAAGTTCTGAGTGAATTCTTGGTCACGCTCAGGCGCCAGGAATCTGAAGAGTCTTTCCTTTTTCCTTCTTGTAAAGAAGTACTATTGCAAGAGAAAAAAGCGGAGTGCTTGTCTCGCTCTTTCCTTCATTCTATCACAATGTGTCCAAAAGAAAGGCGGATAACCACCTGGGTGTGAGGAGCTTGGTCTTTTCTTTCAGTCGTTGCCAAAAAAGAATAAGTAGTGCACAACATTCTTTGCAGAAGGGGAATCGAAAATAAAAACGTCAGGAGAATGCCGAGCATCTGTTTTCTACTTTGCATATTATTCCCAGGAGACCGTGAACGCTTTTCCTAGCTTCCTTCACTAACATTTTTTCTAGTCTTTTCTATACATTTTTTCCTTACGTAATATCTTGAGTCTTTTTTCGCTTCCTCCTACCTTTGATGATGAGCGATACTTATCTACTACACTTAGAAAATATTTTCGTACATTCCTTAAAACGAGAATCTGCATTCTGGAAATCACAACATTAAAATTCACTGAAGAACGTTGAATGTATCAACTAGAAATATTAATGAGTTTGTACTCACTGCAAACAAATATTTTCAGCTTGAAAAGGACTTAACGTACCATAGCAATTTTTAAATAGGAGTGGAGGAGAACAGAAAAAAATATAAACAATCGACGGAAGTCGATAGCTGTATATAAGTTTCTGGTTTTTATACTGATGAGAATACAATAAAAAAAATATATTTTCCAGTTCGGCAATGTTTATTTTCGATTTGACGTTGAACCTCGGACTCTTTTTTATAGCAGCGTTTTAGAGCTGGAAAATTGAAACGACTTAATAACCAATCGATAGGGATTTTCAATTAAACCGCAAACACACGCGCTTGACAACCATCACTAGTGAGCAGTGAAGTGAAAATCGGACTGACAGAATTTTGAAGGGAAGATATTTCTGCATTATAAGCACAATTTAAACATAAAAATCCCTCTGTAACAATAAAAAACCATGTTGTAGAGTAATCCATAAAAATGCGTCAGGTGCATCCTACATGGAAAATGAAATTTATTTGCACTCGAACAAATGTCATAAAAATTCTGATTAAATAAGCCGTTACTTTTTTTCTGGTTAAAGTAACCAGAATTTTAGTTATTTTAATCAGAATTTCTTTAACAAAAAGACTGATTAACTTAATTTACTTTGAGCAAGATTGTTATTCTATTTGTTCAATAAGAAAATCATTATCTTAAAAATGCAATTGCCCACAAAACCGGATACACGATTGTTGAGAACGACATTGAAAAGGAGAATAAAAGACTAAAGTAAAATAAATAAATTGGAGAAATAGTTCCGTGCACGCTATGAAGTTCAGTTTGAATGGAATCAAAAGGATTTTGACCCTCAGTCCTGATGGGGATGAAATGAGGAGTATCAGTAGAAGTATATACCGTCAGGTACACAAACACTACTCTGAGTCGAATACAATGAAATTTAAATTGTTTTATGTGAAATCAATTTATGTGCATAATTCACACACTTTTAGCGAGGTACAAACTGAGTTTTGTTTGTTACAGAAAATACAAAGCTACAAAGCCAGAAAGATTCCTCTACACTTTACAAAAGGATTCTATTGAGCATTTCAGCAAATAAAATAAATCTTGGAAAGTTAGGAAAGTTATAAAAGCATTTAATTGAAGTTCCTGCGAGAAATAAAGTGGAATTTAAGAAAATATTTTATTGTAATACGGAATGACATAATACCGGACATAATACCGGCCGTTGTACATTTAGCACTCTATAAAAATTTATGAGTGATATTAAAATTTTTACAGAGCATGTGAGACTCACGTTAAAAAATAAAAAAATGGAATGTGTATTGAGGTAAAATGAAATCCCCCGCAGAGTCACACAAATTTAAAGAGAAATTAATGGATTCGTAATCATATTAGCAATAAATCATTTGATTAATTTCTTTTTCAAAAACTCCATATTGTACGAATTAAACATTTTCTAACAAGTGTTTATTTTTATATACCATATAAAAGTTGCCTTATCTAAGCGTTTTTTTTTTGTTATTTCAGATGCCTGAAGGCACACTTGAAACTATTCTCAAAAGGTACAACATAGTAAAGCTATGTTTTAAATTTTAAAGCGTGTCGTTTTCATTGCACAAGGGAAATTTAACGAAAGACAGTTTTTTAAAAACAGTTTTCTCACTAAAGAATGTTTACCTATACAATTGTTATACATATAAAATACTTATAAAACTACTACATATACAATTTTACATACTCATATTTCATTTTATTTCACAAATGACTGACTTTTGCTTAGAGAAACGTATTTCTATGACATTCGCGACTATACACGTAGTTATACATACACTATTTATGCTTAGGAGTGTAGTGGGAGATCTAGTGAGAGAAAGAAGAAATGAGACAGAGGGTCGTGGAAGCCATAAGAGTGAAGGAACGCGCGATTTTATTTGCTTTCGGACTAAACTTCCTCCCGAGAGCGAGAAACCGAGCCAAAATAGAGGCATGCACCTGTCCTGACAGAAAAAGAGGAGTCTAACCCTTTTTCCTCAAGCCCGTATAGTCTAGAGGAATATATACAGAGAGGAAAGTAACATCGGCTTAGGTTTAAAGAGCTTTACAAATTTAATTACGTCTACATTGAAATCTCAAACTAAATTACATTTATATTTATACAGTAGTGTATTATACATTAACTTGGAAGATTGTATTAGGTGCTTTCTTTCTGGTAGAGCTCGTTACGGTAAAAGTGTTCATCTTTTGAGGCTATCAATGAATCAAGACATTATTTGATGTCTTCATATGAGTGGAACTGCTTCAAATCATAAAGAACCCAAGTTCCTTGTTATTGAATTATTCCCAACGCATGTAATCTTTTGGAAATGTCTTGGCGGGTGACTCCTAATGCTGAAGCAAACTCTTCTTGCGTTTGGCACGGATCCTCATCGAGCTGCGAGCAATGCCTCCAATCCAATTCAGCGTCTTCGAAGGTTTTTGGCCTTCCTTCCAGGGTTGCGTACGTAAATTACCTTAGGTAATTTACTTAGTTTTTTACATGTAAATTACGTAAGTAATTTACGTGCTTAATTATTTAAATGTAATTTACGTTTTCTAGATGGCGCCTGCGCTCATTTCATATAAAAATAAACATAACCTAATTCTTTAATTCGCCGACAACACTGTTTGCTTAATTAATGATAGTTTTTTAAATTATTAAACAGGTAAAAAAGGATCAACAATATTAACATACCTATGAGCTATAACACGGTCGTAGTTAGTATTTTTCAAATACATTTACTAATTGAACATTTTGAAATGGCTTGATTTTCAATTTTTAGCCGCTCAAACTTCAGTTCTTCCCAAGGGATTTTTTGTCCCTTTGCACTTCCAACAT
>JAUESI010000026.1:4842438-4863280 GCA_032275145.1 Synergus laeviventris | reverse complement strand
AAGCGACGAATTTAGTCATAAGGTTTCCTCTCTAAAATGAGATATCTTCTTGTCCTTGTCCTTTGTATTTTTATATTAAATATAAAAATAATGAACAAATATTGAATATTTGTATAAGCAAATTTTGTTCACACTGATCTTCATGTGAAATTATCACCACGCCTATCTCACAGTCTTGTAAGATGTATTTGAACCTATTTCCTACACATTCCACATGTTACAAGCACTTACTAAAGGAGATATCTATTGAGGAACAGCAGGAACTTAGTTGCGCATCTAATAAAATGCCATTATATATCTCTGATAAATAATTCATTTCTTTTCCACATAGCGACCGCCGTATATTTAATTCCTTTTAATCAGTTCACAAATAATTTTAATTCACACATTTGAATAGATTTCATTTGTATGGGGCTGTCCAAGAATTACATAAACAGTTTTTGAGGGAAGGGCGGATTTCGTTACTGCAAATCCGGAACACGAAATATTTGTTTTTTATATATGATAGGTATCCACACACACTTCAGATAGAAAAATCTTCTAAAATGGCGTGTGGTCTTTATAATAAATAAATTTTGTAAAATAATCTCGGAAAAGAGGTGAAATATACAAAAACTGTCCTGTAAAAAAGTTTACAATGAAAGTTCTGCATCATTGGGAGGGGGTAAAGAAAATCTTACGGGAGTAAAAATGATCTCAAAAATGCTTACGTAATACTTGGATAGCCCCTATTGTATTCTCCTTAATATTAGCGCAGGGATTAATGCATTGTTAACCCGTTTAAATAAATGATTAAAATACAAATAAATATCAAATAACAAATAAATATGAAATAAATCATAAATATGAAAGTCGATTGAGAGCAATAGGATTTGCACTTTTTTTCCCCGTTGAGGGATTTTTAGACGAGGGAGAAACCGCTTATTCACAGAAATACAAATTCTGAATTCTTTACAATTCAACGTGGAAATGTGCCCAATTTATATAGCCCACTTAATAAGTGGGCGCCATCTGGGGCTCAGTTTGGCGTCCCAGTTAAGAAAAATGATATTAATTTAATTACTATATTAATCATACGATAGGCGGAACGCAATCTCACAAAAATATGACAATTTTTTCAATTATTCCGAATTTCTAATTATAAAAATTCAAGCTAAGGGAAAGAAAGAATGTTAGGATTCTGTTTGGGCATAAAGCGGGAATCCCATCTCCCACAGTGGGCGTCCCCATCAAAATCCCAGATAGCACATTTACATATGCATACGTGTAGTCATTACAATCTTTACGGAATTAAGAAGTGAGGACAAAAACAAAAGGGAATCTGTTCTATGTCAAACGTGGTCAAACGTTATACGTATGAATGCTTAGAGGTTAGCTTTCAGTGGAATAGGCGTGGACGGTGTGGACCAAAGAAAAATTTTTCAGTCTGAATTACGATTGAGTAAGTATATTTTCCTTCTAAGATTTAAAAATAAAAAATATTATTTATTTCAGAACAGATTTGAGTGATTTTTGTACTATTTGTGCAATTTAATTGTAAATAGGAATGTACTTCTTGTGTCTCATGTAAATAAGGTTAAGTCGAATCTCTTAATTTAGCTATTTTGATGATATTTTGTTGTTTCTTAGGTATGAATTTGAATACCAAGGTTAACAACGCCGATGATGGATTTTTAGATTATCAACTAATAGAGAATAGTGATAATTTTGTATATTACGGCTGATTCTGATTACAACCCACAAGAAAAAGCGGACTATCATAAAAAAAAATACAAAGAAAGAGTGAAGCAGGTGCGTTTCCAAAACTACCTGTACCAAAAAGGAAATTTACATCATCATCCTCCGATGACACAGACTCTTCATGGGAGGAAAAACAATTAAAATCGCTTCTCAACTCTGCAAAAACTAAATCAGCGAAATGTAAAAAAAAGGTAATCAAAAAGGAAACGTTATTAAACTAAAATTCCGAACTATAATCATTTTGAAAAATTGTACATTTTATCTACAAATTAATAGCAGCTTAATATTTTCCTCAGGAATGATGAAATCGTCGAAGCAGAGCAAAAAGGATTCCCTAACTCATGCTGGTAATCAACCTGAATTACCAGATAGCTTAGTGCTTACACCGTAAGCCATCACTTGATGAGTCAAAAAAAACAGACGAGGCTGCGTAAGTGTAATGGAGACGTTCGATTTGAATGAAACGTTTAATTATGAGTTGCAGTCACATCAAAATTCGGATGAAGAGATAGTAAATGGCAGTAAGCTAAATATATCATAGCAAAGAAAGAAAAAAAAAAAAGAAATTTTCGACTTCGTTTTTAGATTATTATCGCATTAATGGCGAATTTTATTTTATACAATTATATTGACATACTCATCAAATAAAAGAGAATTATACTGTTCATTCCTTAATTCGTTTTTTATTAACTAAATAAGTAAACCCTTTTTTATTAATTGGGCGTAAGAAATATTACCCAGCTGGGGCCCAAATAGTTATAAACTAAACTATTTACCAACTCTTACTTGGGAAATCTGTCTGGAACCAAGCCTGGTCCCAGTTGACTTTTCCACACGTGTTAATTTATTTATTAAGATTATTTTTTTAATTCTCAAAGTTTCTCGATGTTGGGAATTTTCTAGTAAAAGTTATCAGGGAATTTTGATTCCTAACATATTTCCAAATTATGCAGATGAACCTGTCGTGCTTTCTCGAATTTTTGATCAAACGCATGATTCGTACCCAGGGAACATTTACATAACAAATAACATAAATGTGGTGCATTACATATAATGCTGTATTTTTATGCCCCAAGACATGCGTCCGAGCTTGAATTGATTAACCTAATAGAAAATCACCCTCGTAAAACATTTGGTCTTCAAGCGTAGTGACATATCTGAAGGGAGGATCGTTGAGTGCTGAGCTATTAATTGTAATGTGCGGTATTTCGACTGCCACTGTGTCACGTGCTTAGAATTGTAAATTGAGATAATTTGTCGAGATATTCATGTAAAGAGAGACCCGGAAATTGTAATGCTTGGGTCCTTATCTCGGTTTCCGCTAATTTCACTTATATATATATATATATATATGGTATATCTTTGTAATTTGTTAAAGAAGTGATATTAAAATTACCATCTATTATATCAATACATTGATTGCATTAAACTCGATATTTTTACTTTCAGACATCGGATTAATGAGAATCATATGATAATTTAATTACCGGAAGTAATGTTAATTAATAGTAAATTAATTTATAGTAGAATAACAGAGAAACATGAATGGATTATAATATTTATGTAATAACAAATATTTTAAACTTTTGCGTTAACATTTTTTGGACAACGTCGTATCTTTCATAGGTGCTCGGTGTCAATGGCCCTATAATAAACAAGTTTGATCCATATCTTTCGTGTGAGGTTGAGAGCATACAATATTCACCCTTCGTGTTGTTTATATGGCGCCTCCCGCATGAATAATACAATTAAACCGGATATAGCTACTGATATGAATTGGTCAACATTTATAGGGGTCTTCCGATGGACCTCAACCTCACATGATTCAGTTTCTTTTCGTTTCCGGCTCATCATTTGTTCCTTCTCACGACCGCCTTTCAGTTTCATCTCTAATTTTATTCTTCTGAATGGGGCTTATAATATGGCTAATTTATCAAAAATATGACGTGCAAAGTAATTTGGAAATAAAACCAACGAATCATGTTATCTTAACTGTCTGTAAAATTTCATTATTATATCTTTACAAAGAATTTTTGAATCGATAAAAATTGCAATCGAAGAGTCAATCTGTTAAGACGATTAATTATCTTTTCGGTTATCTCTTTTGCACCGCCCCATAGTGACTTGTGAAATAAATATTACTAAATAGCAGAGTCATTGATACTGGTTCATGCATTTATTTATGCTTGAATTTTCAATAGGGAGTGATTTCATTTTTATTCAATTGATCTTTACACAGATCTGCTTTAGACAAAGAGAATGACAACTATATTAGAAAATCATTATTTCTTTGAAATATTGTTTGTTCGCCTTTGTGCGTTTTCAGCGATATATGAACTACAGATGCATGGATGTGCGAAAATCAACAAACAATGAGAAATACCCTTCGAATTCACCAGCTGCAAACATTTTTGTTTTTCTATGGTTCACATACGTTACAATCTATCAGAAATTCTCAAAAGCGCGGTATAAAAGCCAATTAAAAATTGAACAGCTGAAGGTAATATTTGTAATTATCCAAGAATATATTGATACTTAAAAATCGGATGCAAAAGAACCTTAAAAAGATAAATATGGAATAATTGCGAGGGAGCTGGAGGGAAAAAAACTAAAAAAGGAACCTGTTTCCAGGAAAGGAACGTGGAGTATAAAAAGTCAGAGGAAAAAAGAAAACAGAAATGCACATAACGAATGAACTTGAGAGATTTCACAACCCCTTTTCTCTCCCTCTTGCTTTCTATTCTGCTTTTCTTCTGTTTTTGTTAAGTTTTTTTAATAGTTTTTACCGTGAAGCCGTTTGAAATGAAGTTCCGTGCACGTGCAGTTCAATAGAAGGAGAAAGACATAAGAAAACGAACAGAAGAAATAAGGAAACCAAATAAGACTGTGACATTTCGCATATGAGTTTGTATGAAAATTTGCGTATGTAAATGTACGGTTTCTGAGTAGGACGCTGTTGGTTCGGTCAAGAAGAAGTTGAGTGCGTAGAGAATTTCAGAGGCTATTCCTGAAATAGATGGCAACAGAGCTTGACACAAACATCCAAGGCTTTAGGCCGAAAAGCTCTTTTGAAACATTATAAGCTTTACATTTTTCGGCGCCTTGCGAAAATAAAATTCAAATCTATGACCATCTTGTTAATCAATTTCTGTCATGTGATTCGTTTGAACTTTTTTTTTTATCAGCCTTAATCACTTATTATTCACTTTGACATAAATATGAGGTAATTGGAGATGAAGAATAAATTCCACTGCATTAGTATGGATATTAATTTTTAAAAGTGCTTTGATGCATATTTCCGAAAATTATTCATAAAGTCATGTTGGAGATTTATTTTATGTGAATTTATAGCTAGAATCGCGTTATTAATTTGAATTGGTAAACATTCTAATCAAACCGTGAAACCTATACTTTTTCTCAGGGTTAATGATATATAATTGCATCATTATGATCTACTATGACCTTCTTTTACGACCCTAATACGCCGAACATTAAACAAGCAGGAAGTGGTTCTTCACAGATGGAGTTGAGCATCTTATTTATAGGAAGAAAACTGGGTAAGGAATGAATGAAACTGAACAGAGAACATGTATGACGTGTCAACAGTGAATTTCTAAGGAAAAACGAGTATCATATGAATGGGGATTGGGGATCCCCAGCTGCTTCTCTGAAAATCGATGAAATCATATATTACCCAGCCTCGAAGAAATAAATTGTCCAAGTCATGACTACTTACTGCTTTAAACAGCTTTTTAGTTTCCATAACGTGATGGTCCATATTTTCCTACAATTCATATGGTGTAATTTATATAAGAACCAAAGTACTGTTTATTTAAAATAAAAAGCATTTTCTTTATAGAAATCTTTTTTTGGAGTTGTGAGGAATAGAAAAAAGCTTTATATAATATGATTCTGTCAAACTATAAGTAGATTTAAGAATCAGAGGAAATACGTGAAGTAAAAGATGATTTAAAGTGCAGGTGTTTGGTATCAAGGGACTAAATTTTGCCAGAAAAGAATTTGAGAAGGAAAGTCGGCGTCCTTTAATCGGGCAGTAATGTCTCTGGGATTTCTCTCAGGAAAGAAAGTTTCATAAGACATTGAATAAATCAGCGAGTTATAACGCTAAGTTCTTATCCATTCGTTTAATATTAAAAAAATCTCTTCCAGCACTTTGTGATTTTACTTTAAAACTTTCATTGGAGTCAGGGAAGAATTGAACACTAAGTTTTAAATAGGACTCATCAAAATTTATTACTTTTTTATGGAAAATGAAGTATCTTAAAAATTGCATCAGAGACCTATAATATACAAAAAAAAGTCCAAGAAAAATAATCGATATAAAATTTTTAATAAAAACGAGGAATGTGAACGATGAGCAGATAATATTTCATTATGAAGTAAATTACCCTATAGAGATTTCGGAATACTGTATCTTCCGATCGAATGGATTTTTGATACATGAATTTTTCAGTTTCCGTCCCACCTGATGAATCACTCAGATAAAATGTTACTGGTTACATAACTAGAAAGAGGGTATCCCGTCAAACATTAATCGAAAACCGATAAATTTCTGAATGTATAATTAAATTCCACACTCGAGTCGATATTTTTATACTGGGAGGTTTCACCTTCATCAAATACTTCTAAATAATAATTACTGTGACAAAATGTTGGTATGTTGGCCAATCGATTATTTTTAGAAGCCATCAGTCCTCCTTAAATTGAAAAGAAGCGACGCGGAGGGTAAATATAATAAGAAACAGTTTGAACCGTTTGTAGTGGTTTAGCGACGTTATGGAACATCTAGGGTAATTGGGTGGCTTGTAAACAATGGGGAGTGGAGTAGTGAAGCGCAGAGTGAGGGGCGACCCAAGTGGTTTAAATTTTAAGGGAAGGAGACAAGGAAAAAGGGAAAAAATAAAACATAAAAGAAGTGGAATAGAATTGAATTGAAGCCTAGGTGCAGACCGCCTGGGGCGCCTATATAAATACGGGCTACGTCTTCGATGGATTCTAAGATGCATCTTTTCAAGGGGCATTCGATTTTCATCTTTTCTAAAATATGTCGGCATAATAGAATGGTTGTTAGTTTTTACCTCGGTTTTTACTCTAAACCGCAATTTATTCTATTACGATTTTTACAAAAAAATATATGAATAGCTAGTTTTAACTCAAGTTACTATTGATTGTTATGAATGGTAAAAAGGGTAATAAATTGATTAGAAACTTTTGCTCATATGTTGTTCACACGAGAACAAAAATAAAGTCCCACTACTAAAACAGCGGGTAGGAGATAAATCAGTATAGAGTAGATCTAAGTTTAGACCAAGATGTTTGGACACTTTAGACCACCTTAATAGAACTTTCGGCGAGACACTATACCAATCTGAATTAGTAAGAATTTGACTAAGTAAATTAGTAGCCTTAAATTTGGCTGTTTGTTTGAAATAATTACTAATTTAATAGATTTTAGAGGAGTTTAAAGAATTTTCAGTTATTCTATGCGATTTAATGGATTTTGTTGTGTTTTGAAGCTCTTTATGGAATTTTATTAAAGGTTATTAAAATATTTTTATGTTTTTCAAACATATTTTTAAGAATTATAATGAATTAAACATTTTCTTGTGGAATTTTCAGGTGTTTATAGTAATTTTAAGAAATTTTCAGGGGTTTTAAAGAAATTTTGAAAGACTTTGAGACTTCAGGTGAATTTAAAGTTACTCGCGGAATTTTAAACGATTTAAAAATATTTTTATGACTTAAACATTTTTTCATGGAGTTTTATCAAGAGATAATCAAATTTTTTTTATGATTTTCAAAAGATTTTATGGAATTTTAAGATATTTTTAAGAATCATAATGAATTAAACATTTTTTCAGGGAATAAGAAATTTCAAGAGAGTTTGATGAATTTTACGGGTTTTGATAAATTTGTAGGGATTTTAACAGGTGACTTTTAAGCGATTTAAAATAAGCTTGACTTATAAATTTTAATGGGTTTCTATAGTAATTTTAAGACACTTCATGAGATTTACAAAAGATTCTTGACTTAAAGATTTTTCCAAATTTCAAGAGATCTAAAAAATTTTCGATAGAACTTTAATGGATTTCTAATAATTTAAAAAAATTGCATAAGATTTACAAAGATTGCTATAACTTTTAAAAGATTTTGCGAAATTTTAAGAGATGTTTAAATTTGTTTATGGAATTTCCCGTTCAGAAATTTGGATAGGGTCCTAATGGGGTCCTTGCCAGCTTTCCTCAGTTCTACTGTGGTCCTGATCTGGATCAAGATTAAAAAACTATTCTGGATTCATTACTAATAATATTTAATTACTTAACTCGTTCCTTTTCTGACAAAAAATTCTATTATAAAAGAGAGGTAATTTGAAACAAGTGGTTTTAAGGAGATTTTAAGAAATTTCAAAATAATTCGCAAGAGTTTCAAGACTTTAGAGCATGTTAATGATTTCAAGAAATTTTACGAGATTTAAAACATATGAAGACTGCCCAAATTATTTCAAGTAATTTTAAGGAATTTAAGGGGATTTCAAGTAATTTCAAGTGATTCTAAGGAATTTTAAAGGAGTTCAAGATTTCCTAAAGGATTTTAAAAAAATCGATTCTAAGTGATTCTAGGGAATTTAAAAGGATTTCAAGTATTTTAAATAATTTAAAGCCATTTCAATACATTTCAAGTGATGTTAACGAATTTTAAAAGAATTTCAGAAGAATTCAAACGAATTTCAAGATTTTCAAGTAATCAAACAATCGTATTAAGTATTCGAGAGATTTCAAGTGATTTTAAAGAGTTTTTCAGGAATTTCAAATAAATTCAAAAGAGTTTCAAGATGTTCATTTATTTAAAAATATTTGTAAATTAGTCCAAGGGATTGTTAAAGATATTAAAAAATTTCAAAGGACTTTAACAGAATATAATTTATTTACAGAGTTATCAAAGCATGTAAAAGGATTTCAAGAGATTTCAAGTGATTTTAAGGAATTTCCAAAAATTTTGTAAATTTTCAAGATTTTTAAGTAGTTTGTAAACGAAAAATGTTTTTGAATGCTTTAAAATCTGTTAAATATATTGAGATCTGCTGAAATTTGTTGAAATTCCTTGAGTCCATTTGAAATCTTTTGAAATCCTTTTAAATCTCTACTTGTTAAAAATTATGAAAAATATATAATCATAAAATGTATTGTAATAATAATTTTCATCAAAGACCTGCTTAAAATTCTTAGAAGCGCCAGTGTTTGTCAACAATTCATTTTTAAATATATATATGTAAATATAACCATCTTTTATTTTCTTCATAAATAATTAAATGTGCAAAATTTTGAGAATTCCCTATTTTTATCCGATGTTTGGTTTTGACGTGGAAAACGGTCCTATTTCATTATCAACAATATCTCAGTTATATTACATAATTTTAAGGATAGGAATACCGATGCAAGATTGGTATTAATGAATTATTACTACTATATCGTTATGCAAAATTATATAAAAATATTTCTATTGGAAATAGAAATCCCAACCAGGGCCTGGTCAGAACCCTATATCAAATGAGGCTAAGTGGGGAAATTCCTGCACGAGTTTAAGAGAGATTGAAAAATTTTAAAGAGATTTTGACTAACTTTAGGTGATTTTAAAGTTCCTCACGGAATTGTTAAAAGATTTTGCGAAATTTTAAGGAGTCTAATATTTTTTTAATGAAATTTTAATGTCTTTCTATAGTAATTTTAAGACATTTCATAAGATTTACAAAAGATTCTTATGACTTAAAGATTTTTCCAAATTTCAAGAGATCTAAAAAATTTTCCAAAGAATTCTAATGGATTTCTAATAATTTAAAAAAATTGCATAAGATTTACAAAGATTGCTATAATTTTTAAAAGATTTTTCGAAGTTTTAAGAGATGTTTAAATTTGTTTATGGAATTTATTAAGAGATATTGAAAAATTTTAAAGAGATTTTGACTAACTTTAGGTGATTTTAAAGTTCCTCATGGAATTGTTAAAAGATTTTGCGAAATTTTAAGGAGTATAATATTTTTTTAATGAAATTTTAATGGGTTTCTATAGTAATTTTAAGACATTTCATAAGATTTACAAAAGATTCTTGACTTAAAGATTTTTTCAAATTTTAAGAGATCTAAAAAATGTTCCAAAGAATTCTAATGGATTTCTAGTAATTTTAAGAAATTCATAAAGTTAGTTTGTCCTTCTTATACTAATGGTATCAGTAATTTTATACTAACTTATAGTAAACGCCTTCGCACCATTTGAGTTAATAAGAAACTACTATTAATGACTAAAATTTAACTAATTCAGATTAAGAGAGCAGAAATCATTGTTTCACTACTTATATAAAAAAGCTATTGACTTGCAACTGTTGAAGCACATTGGATGCTTTTGCACCCCTCGCTTATTGCACGTTTGTTCCCTAAATCTGAAAGCATCGTCATTCGCCATGCTGCTCTCTATCATATATCGCACCCCTCGGCATTTACTACATCGCCCCAGCGTTACACAATTCTGACGCATAAAGGGAAGCTTCTCCTCCCCCCGATCGCTTAATCGTATGTGCAATGATACGCCAGAAATGCTTTCTGTTCCCTACACCCCCGCTTTCATCATCGCACAAAATCCACACAGTGTCGTATACACCAATTTAAAAAAAAAAAACTAGAACTAGATTCATTTTAAATAAATTCCAGAAGCTGTAGAACCGCACTCAAATAATAGATTATGAACCAAGGGGGAGAAACAGGACTTTTTATAACCAATCCATCATTGAAGTCTTCATCATGCCTACCCGGTAAGAAGAGAATTCAGAAAAATTCAGAATCTGAATTCTCATTAATACGCTAATTTTCCTCGAGCATAAGTTCCAGCAAAGAGTATAAAAAAGAGCAAAATCAATTTTTTTTAATCGACTTAGAAAATTTTAATGGAAGCGCATTGAGAGAAATTGAAACATGAAGGAATGCAAAAGAAAGAATAGAAAGAAAGATAATAATCTCACTTTAAAGACATAAAACTTAGTCCTTTTAATCGACTCAAAAAAATGTAATTGAAGCGTATTCGGAGGAATTAAAAAGCGGAGAAATGCAAAAAAAGGAATAGAAGGAAATAGAATAATCTCACTTTGAAAACTAAACTTTGAATTAAAATAAGTGCGTTTGTTTAAATAAATAAATATTTTTATTACATTTATAAATTGTAAGAAAAAATAAGAATTTAGATTAATTATATGAACATTTTTTATTAATTTATTTATTAATTTAATTATCACAGAGGAATAGAAACCATGAAAGTGCACACATTTTGTGAACGGATTAGAAAGAATTAAATTAATCGAAAATACAGCATGTTAGTATGGAATTAAAAATAACCGTAAGAGGTGTAGAGCTCGCATTAAGGGGAATTAAAAGAATGGAAAATTAGCATATTCAAAAAAATTAAATAACGCTCACTTCTTCGATAAAATCTGAAAATATTAATTTTTCTAAATTAAATATGTATATATGAAGTATATATGAAGTAGGGCTAAAGTTCTACTTTACTCCCTAGAGGATAAAAAGTACAACTTTCCCCCCACTTTACCGAATCAGGGCCCGGTTTCAACTTTCAAACACCGTACTCATATTTAATCTCAAGTTCCCATTGTGTTCTTTAAAACGACTGAAATATGTCTTAATCATCTTATTTATTATCTTCTTAATACACTCAGCGAATGTGTTATACTTTTTTTTCGGATAATGAAGAGCCGTATCTTTTTTAAATGGTAATGTGGAATGATGGTGCGAAACTTAACATCAAACTCATGCTGGTTATAAAGTGTGGAGTGTAAACTCAAGAGTCTTGGCTGTAGATATGTGGCAGGGGTGGGGGGATGAATAATAGTACTAAGTCGGCCCCTTTCTCGAATCCGTACCCCCCGCAGGTTACGTTCCTGGGATGCGTGTGTATTTTCGAATCGCGTGTTTTCGTGTGGGTGACAAATCCATGTGAGGTGTTTATTAGTGTACGTATAATGTGTGTAAGTCCACAAGGAACTTTATAGTGGGGAGTGCACGCGTGTCTTTAGTTTTGGTTTTAGTTTGGTGGCAGCCTTTGCTCGACGCGTGCATCCACCTTTGACGACACTTTCATTTCTTTCGCGGCATTCCTCAAATTTCAAAAATTTTTTCCCGCGTGTCGCCAATTCGACTTTAGTGATCCATCCAAATTGAGTGCAGTGCTACTAATTTTGTGCATTATTTGAGGTTGATCAAGTGCTTTGTGCGAGTGCTAATTTTGTGCTAATGGTGTATAATTATGAATTATAAAAAAAAAAACAAATTAGGATTTAACGTGTAAAGGATTATTAATTGCTGAATAGGAATACAATTTTTTATAGGTATGTATTGCAATTTGATTTAAAAAATGATACTGCTGCAAAAATACTTTCCAAAGTTGCTATGATTATGACTATTTTAGTAGATATTACTTATTTATTTATAGTGAGATGACGCATGCGCGAAAAACGTATATTCAACTATTTTGATACCTTCGTCAGAATTTATAGATTTTCACTTTAAAATCTTGAAGAAATTAACTGAAATGAATATTAATAGTGTTTGAACAATGCACAGAGGAATCCCATTTTTAATTAATTGTGTAATTCATTCTGAACAGAACTATTACATTTTTTATTATTGGGGCATGAATGCTTTTTTTCTGTCCATATCACTTTTCTAAAATGGCATATTTGCAATTTCTGAAGAAAAGTATTTGAAAGATTTGAATTCTTATACGCGCATGCGTCCTGAAAGTTCCCAAAATAGCAAAATGCAACTGTTTTTATTTACTTTATTTTTAAATGAAGAAATGCAGTTACTTCAATTTAAGGGGTAGAAATTTATGACACATTAATAACGATAATAAATTAAGTTAAAGTTAAGATTCTTGTAGGTTACATATATTATTACGTATAATTTTGAGATATTCGAGTAAATAGATAAAGTTCTGAGAAGTGTAGTTTCGCGTCTTCTTCTTGCGGAAGAACATTGTCAACTGTCCCGCCTGATTTTACGAAAACGTATCTTATTTATTTTTCTAAAAAGGAGGCTGATATCCCGTTGATTATTGATCTCTTGCATACATTGACATTTGTGCTTATTCAACTTTGTGTGCGCCTAATTCACCTACCTGGCGGATTACAAACCCCATGGTCACTCAAACTCGGCAGCTGAATGCGTGCTCACGATCAGGATGTCCATCGTGAAAAGGACACAATTGTCGAGTTTTAGATACCAAGAATGGTCTCAATCCAAAACCAAAGTATTTTTTAAGGGAGATTTTTCGGAGAGTTTACGTCTGAAAAATTTTTTATTGCAACAAATGAAATTAAACTGGCATTTGAAAATTGATCTTTTGAGATAAAAATCTGTCAAACAATAAAAAAAAATTTATTCTATAATATTTATTGCTTCTAGTTTTGAGAAAATTGAATTGGGCTGAAGGCCTGATTTTCAGTGACTCTATTTTCAAGATTTCACTGAGTGGAAATCCACTGAGAATCAGTGAAGTCATTGAAATTTTCAGTAAACGTCACAAAACTGAAAATTTCTGTGACTTTTCATTGATTTCCAGTAGATTTTGCGGAAACTAAGAAACAAGGGAATTGGACTGAGAATCTGTGGAATTTCATTGATTTTTCACTGATTCAAGTTTAGAAATTATCAGACGTCTAATCTGATGAAAACTAAACTTTCATTTTTTTAATTTTAATTGGTAAATATGTTTGGAAAAAGGTCCAAAACATTTCAGAAGATTTTAGTGTGCATTAAATTAAATTATAAATGTGCAGTCATTGTCAATTTTGTCAGTGTTTGCAACATAATTTAAATAATAGAACATTAGTTTCTAGCAGTCTTTGATATTATCTTTTGAATATGTCTGGTAAAAATCGTCATACTTTATTATTTTGGAGGAAAAGAATGTATTTTAAGAAAATCGTTTTTTGTGAAGAATTGAAATTTTTTGGGACTTATAATACATATAAAAATGTTCTGAAAGATTATTTTTGGCCTTTTTTCAAATATATTTATCAGTTAATATAAAAAAATTTAATTAAAAATTAAATTTTCATCAGATTCCTGTGCATAAATTTGGATACACTTTTGGTAGGGCCCTATCCAGTTTTTCGTAGTTCTAGTGTGGTCCTGATCTGGAAAACTGGTCCATACCCCATCGAAATTAAAAAACTATTTTTGGATTCATTATTTTTATAATGAATTTAAAGCGATTTCAAAAGATTTCAAGTGGTTTTACAAAGTTTTAAAAGAATTTCAAAAGACTTCAGGAGAGTGTCAAGATTTTAAAGTAATAATAAATTTTTTGAAATACTTTAAAGGATTTCAAGTGATTTAAAGTATTTTAAAATAGTTTCAGAACAATTTAGATGAGTTTCATATGTAATTGAAAAATGTTGTAAAGTATTTTGAAGGACTTTAAATGAAATTAAAGAATTCTAATAGATTTTAAGAAAACTCCAGAGAATTTTCAAGAGCTTTCACAAGATTTAAAAATTTCAAGACAATTTAAAGGATTTCGAGAGGTTTTTCGTAACTTGAAAAGATTTCAAGAGATCTTAAGTAATCTTAAATGATTTTAAGGTATTTGAAAAAAATTTAAGAGTTTCAAGATTCTCAAGTAAGTTTAAAACATAAAACATACTTCCAGATTTTTTAAAACCTTTTAAATCTCTTAAAAATTAAAAATGTTTTTTTAATTTCTTTTAAGTCTTATGAAAAATCTCTTAAAATCTGTTGAGAAATTCAAGGGAATTTTAATAGTACTGAAATTTCAAAGGATTTTAAGAGAATACCAAAAAATTTAAGGTTTTGCAGGAAATTTAAAAGATTTTAAAGATTTTAAAGATATCAAGATTTGCCAACGGATTTTAAAAGAGTTTGAAGCGAATTTCAAGTGATTTTAAAGAATTTAAAAATAGTTTCAGAAGAATTCAGATAAGTTTCATGTAATTGAAAAATTTTGTAAAGTATTTTGAAGGATTTTAAATGAAATTAAAGAATTCTAATAGATTTTAAGAGAACTCAAGAGAATTTTCAAGAGCTTTTACAAAATTAAAAAATGTCAAGATTTTATGTTATTTGAACAAATGTAAAAGAGTTTCAATATTTTCAAGTAATTTCAAAACAAAAATTATTTCTAGATTCTTTAAAATCTCTTGAATTTCATTGAAATATTTAGAGAAAACTTAAAATGTATTTTAATTAATTTCTTTTAAGTCTTCAGAAAAATCTTTCAAAATCTATTCAAAGAATTTTTAAAGACACTAAAAAATTTCAAATGATTTTAAAAGAATACAAAAAATGTAAGGATTTGCAAGAAATTTCAAAGATGTGAAAATATCTGAAAGGATTTAAAGAGATTTCAAATCATTATAAAGTATTCCAAAAAACTTTTAAAAGTTGCAAGATTTTAAAGTAATTTAAAAACAAAAAATGCTGTAAATTCCCTATTTTTACTTGATATTTGAGTTTGACTGGGAAAACCCTTTAATGCCCTGTTTCATTATCAACAATATCTCAGTTTTATTACATTATCTTAAGCTGGGAATACCAACGTAACTGCTATATCGTTACCCCATAAATGCCTAATTATATAAAAATAGAAATCCTGACTAGGGCCTCGTCAGAACCCTATTTTAAATATTGCTAAATGGGGAAATTTCTGCACGGGTTAGACGTCTGATACTTCAGCCCAATCAAAATTGACAGTGAAACCTTCATTGTATTCTAATAAGCTAAGTTAATAATCTAAAATAAAACAGGCGCTATAAAAAAGATCCTGTAAGAGAAAAATGACAAAAGACTATGACAAACGAAGATAATAAAGTATATGTAAATGAAATGGTCATTCGCGATACTGGCGCCAGTTCCTTATACCATAAGAAAAAAAGAAAAAAAATCTTTTGTGAATAAGACTCGAGGTCCGAATGAGCATGGAGGTCCAGATCTGTAAAAAAGTGTCGGCCTGTTTGGCAATCAAAGACGCTTTGCCCTCGTCACGATGCGTCCGGCGTAATAACGAGACACACGTGATCGCAGCTAAAGAAGAAGCGTATAGAGTGTTACTAAAAAAGCATTCGAAATAGTACTAGAAAAAAGTGCCCAAATCCCTGGAGACAGTACGCTTTAAGCTGACAATTCCCGCGCTTCTCACAGCCACCTGTCACTTAAAAAGTCTGTCAAGTTTCAAAAGAACTCACACTTCCTTCAAAATGGTGTCACACATCTTTAAATTTATTTAATCTTTAATTTAACATTTAATCTTTAACTCTTTACAAATATTATAAATTTTTTATAACAAATGTTGTCTAATGAGAGTTCTGTATATTCTGTATAGCCATATTAGAGAGTTTAGTAATTGATATTCAGTTCGTGATAAAGTTACCAATTCCCGGTTCAGTAAATGAATGATGGATTTGCCCCAATAAATTGAGATATCTAAGGTGACATACCATACATGTTTCGCCGATTTCAGAGCAGCGTATGTTAGAACTGAGTTCCATGAACATTGAACAATTAACTGTCTGGAAACTTAGAGAGATACTGTCGTTAAGAACGTGCGAATAGTTATATACCTATTATAGACGTACAAGTCATCCTCTCTCTAAATTAGCAAAGTTAAATGAAGTCTAGGCGAAGCAAATCGGTGTCCTCTACAACTAATGGTACAAAATATTGTGTTCGAGTATTATAGAAATTCGAAATCGAACTTAAATCAAGGCAAATTGAATCAACTAAACAAACAAATTATCCCAGTTACATATATATTACCTTGTCTAACCAAGTTTTTCATTTTCTGTGCAGATACATCAAAGAATCATTGACTGCATTTCTAAGCGAGAAGAATTTCAAAGTCCAGAGTCAGGAGTGAGAATGTCTTATTTTTCCAAATTGGGATTGGTGAAGAGTACAGTGGATCGACTAAAAGATCGAAATTCAGGACAGTCGACGAAGAGGGAAATTCATTGATGTGCTTCCATTACACTTGTTACTTCCTGTCTTTCTCGAGTTCGGTTTCCTTACTTATTCTTTATTTTGTCCTCGATCGGGTACTCGATCGTGCGTAAGTGATCGTAAGTGATCGCGAATGTCCGGTCATGCTATTGACGAATTGAAGTACATACATTGTGCTACATATTGACGATATTAGGAGCATCACCTAGCTTCGATTCGAGATGCAGCTCACGTCAACGTTGGTGTTTCTGTCAAGTTTGCTGACGCTGCTGACGACAACGCCCTGCGTCGTCGCCGGAAGTGATGGTACCCCCGAGTTCCAGAACAATGGTAAGCCATTTTTCCAATCGATTTACCCAAAGGCGCAACGTCGGCGTATCTTTCGTCTTTGCCATCATGTCCAGGGTAGTTAACGAGTTTTACCTTTGTCACAGGAAGGGTATAATGATTTCAGAAGGGATGGTGAAGTTTCTATGATGACGCGATCAAATCATAAATCTTATATAGTTATATCTTTGTATACATTCCTGACAAGTTTTTCCTTAAGAATTTTTCCTTAAGAACGCTTTATCTAGAAAAGTTTCTTTCAATGATCTGTGCACAATTGAATAAAGAAGTGATGTACCTCAGACACCCTTTTTAGAAAGTATCTCCTATGATCATATCTCTTGCTACTAGAAAAAGAAGTATAGTGACTCATGGCTCTCTCGGAAAAGACTTTTTGGACAATTAATCCCTGAAGAAGTTTTCCCTAGAACAGTTTCCTACCAGTAAAGTCTCTTCTCGTTTTCTCATCTTAAGTGAAAAAGATTTTTCTCTTTTTTTCATTTCCTCTCTCTCTCTCTCTCTGTCTCTTTCTCTCTCATCATTCTGGCTTTCACTCTTATTCCAAGTTCGAAATATGGACTGTACAGAGTGCAGCAAATAAATTTATATTGATGATATCAGAAAAGATGTAAGAAATATTGGAAAAATTTTAATCTGTGACTGTAAGAAACTTTAGGGAAGTTTTTTCATTGTATTTAATTAACAGCTCTGTCCCTTAGAGAGGTGATGAAATTTTCATTTACCTCTCCTGTGGAGTTAATTAATATTTAGTTGAAAGCCTCTGGCTTCAGTATCACGAGCTCTATTAGTACAACTATTATAAGCAATTATAAGTTTCGAAACTTTTAAACGAGTTTCATTTTCGGAAACAAAATTAGAAATATCTTAATCATCATGTCAATACAGGATTTAAGTCAATTGATGAAACCAGAAAAGGGAAATTTATATAATCAGAGAAGTCAAGCGAGGCTGAATGTTTTATGAAGAGAGGAGAAAAATGAGAAAAATGAGTCATGAAATTGGCGTAAATTGCACATAAGGAATGAAGAAATTGGTGCCTGTGCGTTGGGAATTGTGCATATGAATGGTAATGGAAAAAGAGCGATAAAAATGATAAAAAAAAAAAGTTTTTCTCACAAAGAAGCTTTTACAATCATTCCAATTCGATGGATATAAAAGAAGATCTTTTAATAGATGGTATTTTCGTCTCAAGAAAATACACACCATGAAAATTTCTCTAAATGACACTTTGAACATCAATTCCATTAGCTCTGTCGATAAAAATTCTCTTCACCATCAAATCAGATTTTAAAATGCTTTCACAAAAAACTTGTATTCGTATCCCAGCGAACTTTTTCGTTCGACAATAATAATTGTCTTCTTGATTCCCATCACAGCATTCTTTTTACAGGTGAAGTGATTTATTTTTATATTTTCCATTCATATGCCTGATTCATATTTCTCCCTATGTACAAATTGTTATCAGAGCTTCAGATCTCCTATATGAAAAGAGTAGGCCACTCGTGATCAAGAGAGTGTGGAAAACCGAGTTTTTGTGGGATGTATGATTTAATTTTGATTTGCTTTCAGTCGAGAGCAGTAAAGTCTATTCTTTTCTATCTACATTTTTCCATGAAAACGTATTAGTTGCTGGGCTTTATACATATTACATAATTATTTTCTGCTGATGGTTTCATGAAAGCATTTGAATTTACCGTAGCTTTAAACTTCACGACCTCGAAGTTGCAAAGAGGACTGTTATCTCGAGCGACATCTGCTCGCTTAATTCAATTGGAATTACTCTTACCATCATCCGAATCGACATGTTCCCCGAATCCTCTAGCTAGAGGCAAGTCCGACTTTGATATTCGAGACCAGATGTTTGGATTTCATTACATTTGTCTATTCATATCGCCCCACAGTAGAAGTAACTATTGCGTCAGAGCTTAACAGATCAAGAAATTTGATAAATGAATTATTTCACAAGAGTAATGATATTCAATCCCTTCTCTGTCATTTTTATCACTTATCCATGTAAATAAGAGCTTTTAAGCATGACTTATAATAATAAAAGAACATAGGCGACATTTTTCCTCAACATTTTCCTTATTTACTAAAATAATTTTCGTTATTTATTACTTCCGAGAAATACTAATATATCATTTTATATTGATTGAAATCACGAGATATCGCCATCGTTTAACAATTCCAATCTTATCAAATCACTTCAACTAATCTGCGATCGGTTATAATCACTCTTCACTTTCAATCGCCTGTCATTACTTCTATAATCATTTTTAATTATGTATTTTACTTCGTGCAAAAGAGGTTCTATAATGTGATTTGAAAAACAATTGTGGAAAAGGGGTTTGGAAACGGGAGGTTTGGTAAAGGTTTTGATAAACGGGTTTAAAAAAAAGGTTTATAAAAGCGCGGTGGAAATTGATTTTGGAATAGGGGGTTGGGAATTGAGTTTGGTAAAGAGGATTGAAAAAGGTGTGTGGTAAAAAAATTTGACAAGGGGGTTTGGAACAGGGTTTTATAATAGTGGTTTGGAAAAGGAGTTTAGAAAATATAGGAAAAAAGGGGATGGAAATTGAGTTTGGTGAAGGGTTTGGTAAAAGGGATTAAAAAAAGGTTTAGAAAGCGGGGATAGAAATTGAGATTGGAAAAGGGGGTTGGGAATTCAGTTTGGTAAAGAGGGTTGCTAAAAAAGTTTTCATTAAGAAATTTTGACAAAGAAGTTTAGATAATGCATTTTTAAAAAGAGATTTGGAACAGGTATTTGGAAAAGAGGGTTGCAAAGGGCGTGCGGTAAAGAAATTTAGCAAGGGTTTTGGAACAGGATTTCATAATAGGGGTTTGGGGAAGGATTTTAAACAATAGGGGAAAAAGGGGGATGGCAATTGAGTTTGGGTAAAGATTGGGGTAAAGGGTTGAGTAAAGGGTTTGGTAAAAGGCGTTAAAAATAAGGTTTAGAAAGCAGGGGAGGAAATTGAGTTTGGAAAGGGGGTTGAGATTTCAGTTTGGTAAAGAGGTTTGCAAAAGAAGTTTTGATAAAGAAGTTTAGATAATGAATTTTGAAAAAGAGATTTAGAAAAAAGGGTTGCAAAAGAAGTTTTCATAAAGAAATTTTGATAAAGAAGTTTAGATAATGCATTTTAAAAAAGAGATTTGGAAAAGATATTTGGAAAAGAGGGTTGCAAAGGGCGTGCGGTAAAGAAATTTAGCAAGGGTTTTGGAACAGGATTTCATAATAGGGGTTTGGGGAAGGATTTTAAACAATAGGGGAAAAAGGGGGATGGCAATTGAGTTTGGGTAAAGATTGGGGTAAAGGGTTGAGTAAAGGGTTTGGTAAAAGGCGTTAAAAATAAGGTTTAGAAAGCAGGGGAGGAAATTGAGTTTGGAAAGGGGGTTGAGATTTCAGTTTGGTAAAGAGGTTTGCAAAAGAAGTTTTGATAAAGAAGTTTAGATAATGAATTTTGAAAAAGAGATTTGGAAAAAAAGGGTTGCAAAATAAGTTTTCATAAAGAAATTTTAATAAAGAAGTTTACATGATGCATTTTGAAATAGAGGTGTTGAAAAGAGGGTTAGATAAAGGTTTGGAAAAGAGAAGTTAGATAAAGGGTTTGGAAAAAGGGGTTAAAAAGAAGATTTAGACAGCAGGGGTGGAAATTGAGTTTGTAAAATGGGGTTGAGTAAAGGTTATGGTAAACGGGTTAAAAAAATGGTTGA
>JAUESI010000026.1:4794621-4809028 GCA_032275145.1 Synergus laeviventris | reverse complement strand
TTTCACTATCATCTTCTGTTTCATAATCTTGCTTATCCATTATTATCAGCAGATCTTGGACTCGCTTTGGTATATTTTTAATTCTTTTTTGTCTTTTCGCGAGATAACTTTCTTAACATAAATAAAAGGGTAGTTTTAATGCAGTTGTGACCAGACAACAGGTAGATTAAACCTTACTTTTAACAGAGCTTCTCATAAATCCGTATATTTTTTCTTGAATCTTATAAATATTTGTTAAAATTGATTAAAATAATATTTAAAAATATTACTACACTTCAGAATCTGTTTTTCTAAATAAAAAAAAGCTGAAAACGACTAAAATTAATTTTAAAACTACAAATAATTCGTTCTTCAATAATTCAAATAATTCCCGGCATTTCCCGGCTCTAATTTTTGAGAGAAACTTTAGTTACCTATCCTTCAGAATGCTTCCACGACCTCACTTTCTGTGGCAAATTTTGGCAAAATTATATATTTATTATAAAAGTATAAGTTTTTCAATCTCATTTTGAGCCACTAATTTTATTTTAAACGTCATATTAAGTAAGATTATATGGTACGCTGCAAATATAAATCATATTTCTTTAAACTCTTACTATTACTTTTCACACAGCACCACCTAAATTCAGTAATCATGGATAATCAATAGAAATCGATTTTTGAAGTTGGGTAACTTTCAGGGGCTCAAGAATGTTGAAAAAAATTTTTAATACAAATTTCTTCCTTGCTTTGATGATGTTTAGGTATTGTTAAACATATTGATCAATTCATTGTTTTGAAATATTAAAGTTGAAAAATCGACTTTTGTCCAACTATATTTGTGACTTGTGGCGGCGCCCCTCACTATCCTATTTGTATCTATCAGAGTTGATTAACATCCTAGAGTTAGTATTTATTCCTCAAGTTTTGCACTCACTACCCAACTTTTGGGGGCTGTATTCATTCCCTGGTAATGAATACAGAAGCGAATCCCTTTATGTCGTCATCTGCTTTTCTGTCTACACATCTCGCAATAACGTATCCCCGGTGAGTCGTGTGATATGCGCGTCAGGTGTATGGTATGTTTTGTCCAATAAGTCACGGAGTCTCAAACTTGTCCCACAGAATTTTCCAGCGAATGAAATAATGCAAACAACGAAGCTCTTTGTCTTAATGTCTTAACTTTCCTTACGCAAGACATACAAATTAACACAATTCTATTTTAGTTATGTTTCAGGGATAGAAATGTTGTGGTCGAGTGTAACTTTAGAAAAGCATATGGTAAATGATAAGGAAAAGAATATTTTCGTTAATTAATAACACTATTTTATACAGCGAGTTGCAAAAAGACTGTGACATAATTTTTCCCCATTCTCAGGCAAATGTTCCATGCAGACTATATATATATATATATATATGGTATAATAACAAGGCCATTCGTAGCGTGGCACGTCTCTACTGCAGAGTGCATACATACTCTCAGAGAAAAGTTTTTTCTCTGTCTCAACTGGTCGGCTTACAAAAGTACTCTCGAACAACCGGAAGTTGCTTGCGACATGCTACAAAGCGCCTGAAATTCCTGTTCATGACACTATGTGCCACGTCATTTCAGGATAAAACAGAAAAGCCCTTAAATTTTCCTTTTTTTTAAACGTAGTGAGTTTGCAAATGTCTGGATTACACATCAGATAAGAAGAATGCAGCACCGACTATCCGTTGAATTGTCAAAGTTATTATACATAATATGAAAAGAAAAAAATTCATTTTGCATAAATATTTCAGTTTATTTTAAAATTTAATGCTAACATTCTGAGCTTTTTCAACTAATCTTCTTTCGTGAATATTCATGGAAAATCATAAAAATATTGTATTTTAATATTCTCGTATAAGTTTGAGGCCTGTTGCTGAAAAAGACATGCATTTTGATTATTTAATTATTTAATTAATTTTTCATCAATGTTTTGTAAAAAAAAACTTTAAATACCGATTCATGAAATGACGGATTATACTGTATTGATAAAATTTTTGTTTTTTGATTGCAGGTGAGTGCAAATCTCTCGATTACTGTTTCTTCAACATTTACTCTGGCGAGTGTTGATTTGTAAACAGATCAGGTAAAGCTTTCATGAATAATTTAATTTGGAACATCGTATAAGTTGTGGTGTTAAATTATGAAACGTTTTAATTTGAAAATTTGTACATTCCAACAATGTACAAAAGGTAGTTCGTTTTCAAACGTTTTCAATAAAAATGGTTCAATTTTGGATTCTTCACTGAATAAACTTTGACAAAAAATCTTGAGTTCAGTTCATAATATAACATTCCGTCGAGAACTTTTCCCATTTTTCCCTATTCAAAATAGTGTTTTTGCCTTTTTCACTGAACATATTCAGACCTTTAAAAAAAGTGTTTTAAGTAATGCAAAAAATTTTGTCAATATTTTAAGGGATTTTTAAAAGATTTGCAGTAATTTAAAGGAATTTAAGGGAATTTCAAGAGATTTCAAAAGATTTTTTTGTGGTCTTAAGGAATTTAGAGCGACTTCAATAGGTTTAAAATGAATTTCAAAAATTTGTACAGAATTTCAAAAGAATTCGGAAGAGTTTCAAGTAATTGAAAATTTTTTTCAAGTATTTAAAAAAATTTGTAAATTATATTAAAGAATTCTTAAGGATTTTAAAAGAACTCCAGAGAATTATCAAGAGCTTTCACAATATTTAAAAAATTTCAAGACATTTTAAAGAATTTCAAGATTCTCAAGTAATTTCAAAACATAAAACATAAGTACTTCTAGATTCTTTAAAATCTGTTAAATCTGTTAAAAATTTGAGATTTTGTTGAAATCCTTTAAATTTATTGAAATCTTTAGAAATAGCTTAAAATGTTTTTTTACTCTCTTCTAAGTCTTCTGAAAAATCTCTTAAAATCTGTTGAGAAATTCAAGGGATTTTTAATAATACTGAAATTTCAAAGGATTTTAAAAGAATACCAAAAAATTGAAGGATTTGAAAGAAATTTCAAAGATTTTAAAGATAACAAGATTTCTCAACGGATTTCAAGAGAATTTCAAGCGAATTTTAACTGATTTTAAAGAATTTTTAAAGATGTTAAAAATTTTCAAAGGATTTTAAATACTATAAAAAAATTGAAGAATTTTCAGGAAATTGTAGAGTTGTCAAAACATGTAAAAGGATTTAAAAACTCGTGTAATCTTTTGAAATTTCTTTAAATCTCCAGTTGTTAAATATTACGAAAAAAATATAATTTTAAAATGTAGTGTTATAATAATTCTCATGAAAACCTGTTTAAAGTATTCCAAAAAATGTTAGAAATTCCCTATTTTTGTTTTATTATATAAAATTATTTTTATTGAGAATAGAAGTCCGGACCAGGGCCACGTCAGAACCCTATTTTAAATATGGTTTAATGGGGAAATTTCTGCTGATCAATAAATATATTTTTCTCTAAAAATTTGAAATAAAATATTTAAAATAATTATTACAGAATGGATTTTATATTTTTAATGAGGTATTGGCCAGTAGTAACCCAGAGTTGAAGACAATTAATACATCCAATTGGATCGGATAAAAAATTTAAATTTGTTTTCATTTAAGTATTTCGAAAAAAATTTCACCGTCATCATTAATTGCTTTAACGTCACGCCTTAATAATGTTCATGCGGGGAAAATACGGTGGAAAAACCCACACGTCACAAGCACTAAAAAATCTAATAATTGAGCTACTCAAAGAAATAGTTATACAACGTGTCACTGTTGTCAGGCTGGTTACAATCCAGTGGTAAACTACAGTTGAAGGCAACACATACAATTGGATAGGATAAAAAGTTAAAATCTGTTTCCACTTATTTGGAAAAAATTTCAGTCATCATTAATCGCTTTAACGTCACGCCTTAATGATGTTCATGCGGGGAAAATACTGTGGAAAAATCCACGTGAAATTCTAGTAGAACTCTGAAATTTACATGGAACACATCCACGCGGAAATTTAGAAGAACATTTTCAACTGCAAATATCGCGTGATCCATAAAAAATGTATGAAATTTTGGAGTTTCTAGTAACTCGAGAATTATTTTCTTTTGTCTCATTTCACAGTTCTAGATATGCTTTTAAGATTTTAAACACCTCATAAAGTTTCACGTGGAAATCCACCTAAAATTCCATTTAAAATTCCACGTAGAATTCCACCAGGAATGTTATTTTCCCTCGGAAAGGAAAACCTGTGTATATTAATATTTGATTCACGATCTTATGAACCGAAAATGAGAGATCAGAAAGAAACCTGAGTGGTATTACTAACATGCTACTATAATAATGTAAAGTTACTAAAAATGTATATGTGATGTACCGCCCTGTAAGCTTTCTGTTACAAATCTTTGTTTCAGAATAACTTTGAAATTATTCAAGGAAAGTCGTCTTGTTAGACCACTTTTCTAGCAGCTGCTTAATAGCAATGGTTTCTATAATAAGCAAGCAATTCATTCCAAGATTTCATTTCCCAGAAGCAATTACTGCTTCAAAAAAACAAAATACTCCTTTCAGAGAATACAATTTCTCATTTTCAAATATTTTCGTGCGTCAATAACTTAACAATATATCCTCGGGAGTTTCGAAGTAAATTAAGTTGCAGATATATCTTTCCATAATTAGAAACGCTTCGCTATAAGCTTAACTTTTGAACTAAAGCAGATGCATTTGCGAGAAATGCCTTTCCATCATAGGTCAGGGGTGGTTCGGCTCTGAAGTTTTGAAGCAGGTTCGTGAGTGCCGCCCGATTCGTCACGCTACAGGAAGTTTCATCGGGATGTCCGATGCGGGCTCGAGCGTATCCGTTTCTCTTCACTGTTATTGAATTCGAAATTTATGACTTTAATAGGGTCTGGCTTTTGCCCGTTCATAATTCATAGAGCCTTGCGTGTTCCGAGGGCGTGACTGGTGCTACTCCTTGCTTTTCGTTTCGTTCCTTCCTTACTTCCTTCCTTCCGGAAAGGAAAAGTTCAGTTCGAATGCGGATGCTTGGGTGATTTAATGACACCAGAACTGCGAAGAAACGAAAGGAGGCGAGGAAAAGATGAGAATCGAGAAGCAGAAGACATATCTCGCTTTTCCTCGACGCAGTGAACTATTATCATGTCATTCCTTGCAATCGTCAGGGAAGATAATTTTCTGAGGAGTTTCTTAAGAATATACTATACATCATATAGATATAAAAGTCTGCAGTAAATAATTCATATTTCTTCTGGTAGTCAATAAAATATGCATTTTTATTCAGTGCAGCTTCTGCCGCTTGTTATCAAAAATTCCCTGGATTCGAAAAATCTATTCAATATATATATAAACGTGACATAATCGTGACTATTAAAGTGAAAATTGGTTTCAATTCTGATTGATCGAGTGCCACAGTATTTTAGTATTAATATCACGTTCGACAAACTTTTGAATATGACAGCTGACCAGAATCAGATTATTGAGAAGTAGTGTTTATGGATGAACCACACACATTTATTTATATTCACCATACACTCATCTTTTTCTCAAATTTTTATCTTATCGCTTTCTTTAATTATTTATTTTAAATATATTGCCGCTGTCTTTGACTTACAATTAGAATTTGGCTGACTAAACGTACACCTTTACTACTGTCGCTCCACTGGCTGACCGTAAATTTACCTATACTATTTGTTTTTCTTTTTTCCTACCACATGCCTGAAACCGACCGACGCAACATGTCTGACGCAAATTTTAAAATAATGGCATGTGAAAAATTTAAAATATGAAATTTAAATATTCTCGCAATATTGAAATCTGAAATCACAATTTCTTTTCACCCATTCGGTGGATTTTTATTCGCTGCCTGTACTACAAACTGGAGATCAGAGCTGCCAACTGATTTTAAGGAGTTCAAAGCGATTTACAAATATTTCAAGTGGTTTTTAAGAAGTTTTTAGATAATTTCGATAGAGTTCAGGAGAATGTCAAGATTTTAAAGTAATAAAAAAATGTTATTGATTATTTTAAGGGATTTTAAATGATGTTAAAGAAGTTTAAAGGATTTTCAAATGATTTGAAATTATTTTAAGAAATTTAAGGGGATTAAGTTTTAAAAAATTTCAAGATATGTTAAATGATTTCAATATGTTAGATTTTTAGGAATTTGAAGAGATCTCAAGAGACTTCTAGTTTTTAAAACCTAAAACATATTTTTAGATTCTTTCAAATCTGTTAAATCTCTTGAAAACTTTTGAGATTTGTTGAAATCCATAGAAATTCTGTGAAATCTTTTGAAATCTCTTTAAATTCTGAAAAATCTTTTAAAATCTGTTAAGATCTTCAAAGTTTAAGGGATTTTTAATGATGTTAAAATATTTCAAAAGGATTTTAAAAGAATAGCAAAAAATTTAAGGATTTCAAGAGACTTTAAGAAGTTATAAGATTTCGAAATTTCTTTAAATCTCTAGTTATTATAAATTATGAATAAAATCTCGCGTGTTTGTCAACAAACAGTTTTCCTAGTGCTGATGTGGGCCTGGTCTGGAAAACTGGCCAATACCCCATCAAGATTAAAAAATATTCTATACTCATTATTTGCAATATTTGATTACTTGGCTAGTTAATTTTCTAAAAACAAAAATCCTATTATAAAAAAGAGGTAATAATTATATTGAAACAAATGGTTTTAAACGTTTTTTTGAAGATTTCAAAAACGATGTTAAGGAATTTCAAAGGATTTTAAGAAATTTAAGTGATTTTAAAAGAATTCAAAAGGATTTCGAGAGGTCTAAGTAATTCTAAGAAATTTAAAAGGATTTGAAGTAATTTAAATTATTTTAAAGCGATTTAATTAAACCTCAAGTTATCAAAAATGTTTAATTGAAAGACATCTTAAAGGATTTAAAGTGATTTTAGAGAATTTAAAGGGATTTCAAGAAATTTAAATTGATTCTAGGTAATTTGGAAGGATTTTAAGAAATTTTATATGATTTCAAAGATATCAAGGTTTCCAAAAGGATTTCGGGAGAATTAAAAGCAATTTAAATAGATTTTAAGTAATTTTAAAGAATTTTAAAAGAATTTCAAAAGAATTCTGGGAGTTTCAAGATTTTAAAGTAATATTAAGAATTTTTTTAAGTTTTTCACGGAATTTTAAATTATATTAAAAAATTTCAAGTGATTGTAAGGTATGTAAAAGGATTTCAAGTGATTTGAATTAATTTAAAGCGATTTAAATCGACTTCAATCGATATTCAAAAATTTTTTATTTTCAAGACATCTTAATGACTTAAGGGATTTTAAGTGATTTTAGAGAATTTGAAGAGATTTTAATTGATTTTAGGGAATTTAAAGGGATTTCAAGAAATTTAAATTGATTCTAGGTAATTTGGAAGGATTTTAAGAAATTTTATAGGATTTCAAAGATATCAAGGTTTCCAAAAGGATTTCGGGAGAATTAAAAGCGATTTAAATAGATTTTAAGTAATTTTAAAGAATTTTAAAAGAATTTCAAAAGAATTCTGGGAGTTTCAAGATTTTAAAGTAATATTAAGATTTTTTTTAAGTTTTTCACGGAATTTTAAATTATATTACAAAATTTCAAGTGATTTTAAGAAATTTAAAGGGATTTCGAGAGTTCTAAATGATTGTAAGGTATTTAAAAGGATTTCAAGTGATTTGAATTAATTTAAAGCGATTTAAGTCGACTTCAATTGATGTTCAAAAACTTTTTATTTTCAAGACATCTTAAAGAAGTGATTTTAGAGAATTTAAAGAGATTTTAAGTGATTTTATGGAATTTATAGGATTTCAAGATATTTTGCCATATTTTCAATATATAAAGATTTCCTACTGGATTTTAAGGAATTTTAATTGCCATTTCAAGAGATTTCAAGTGTTCTTAAAGAGTGTTAATGGAATTTTAAAACAAGTTCAAAATAGTTTAAGGATTTTCAATTATTTAAAAATATTTGTAAATATTCTAAGGGATTTTTAAAGATATTAAACAATTTCAAACAATTTTCAAGAAATTGCAGTTATCAAAATATATGAAAGAATTTACATACAACTCCCTTACATCTTTAATTGTTAAAAAATTATAAACAAAATATAGTCATAAAATGTAGTATATTAGTTAATTTTCCAATAAATAAATATAACCATCTTTTTTATATTTTCATAAATAATTAAGTGTGGAGAATGTTGGGAATTTTCTATAACATATTTCTACTACATCGTTGCCCCATTCTGCTTGGCTTATAATTTGGCATTATATATAACGTTTACCATTGAATATTTAATATTACCCCCATTTCATAGACGATCGGCAATAACTCATATTGCAAATATACAAAAGGGATTGCAAAAAAGCGTCAAGATTCTCTGAATTAAAGAAAAAAAAAATGAATAAAATCAGCATGAAAATTTGAATAATATTTTTCTAAAGCTTGTTTAACGATTAATGGGATTTAGCAGAGATACTCGGGGACAAATGTAGCACTCCAGTTGGCTGTGTGACACTGACAGTAATCACGACACGACAGATGTCAGATATTCATTAGGCGCCTGTCGAATGCTGCTCCTACAAACAGTGAGAACTACCGTACACTCCCTTCATGGATGGAACGATATCGTACGAGTGCATATACGCGCGTTAGATATGTATACATATATATGAGAGCAGATATTCAGCCTGCCACCAACCGAAAGCGCTTCGATAAATTAATTAGTAACGGTAATTCATGGTGGACAACCTAGGTATAATGCGGCTGTACTTCGCTTGCTCGGCTTGCCGCTGTCTGGTATTAAATGACAATTTATTCGTAAACAAACTGCGTTATTATAAAATGTGAAATTTTCACTACTGCCCTGTTCGATGTGCGACGCTCATTGCCTATTTTTAAAGCCGGCTTAGTGAGCTACTGTTTTACCATCTCTCTTCATTTACGTTTTAATTATCACTGACACAGCCACTGCTTGTATGCAAAAATATGCTTTCGTAAATAAGTACACAATCTGTAAATAGAATCTGAAACACAGCCATCTGTTTAAAATATTGAATTTCGAAATTGCAGGAAAGGCATGTTTTTCTTATTATCCTGCATCTATAAACATTTCTGGATTATTCCAGGTTCACGGAATTTTCGTAATGAATTTTTGTGTGCAATAGAAACAACAGAGAAATATATTATAAGTAAATTTTAAAATGTCATTATGTAATTGTTCGTTTTGTTTTTTAAGTTTCTACCTACCTTTTGTTACAAAGTATTTCATAACATTTTTTTGTACGAAAATTCCCTGAGCTTTCCTTGGTAATGTTTCCTGTTATTGCAGGATTTTTTTGGTATTTAAATGTATTCTGAACGACTTTTAATGATGCTACGAAATCGTTATATTAAGGTTTGACGACTTATCAAGACACAGTTGAATGGCCATGAAACGTCCAGTTTATATCTTCTTTACGAAGCAGCGTCCTAATGGTGCCGGAGACATGACACATTTTTTTTTTCATATTGAGATTTAACTGAATAATCGAGAGAAGAATGTTTTTCTTTTACATTATTTCGAGTACTGCTTTGTCTTATATATTATGAAAAATAACTCAGTAAATACTTAATAGTACAGTACAAAACCGTTAATCATGCATATGTAAATATATATATATATATATTTGGAATAATCGAGAGGAAACGTGGCAAATGCAATCCAGTGGAAAAATAGACCTACCGTCCTTTTGTGAAATTTATGACATTTATTTGTACGGAAGCAGGTTTTGTGATACAGGCGTCTCATTTTCACATAGAGATGATGGTCACGTGTTCTCTTTATTTAAAAATGAGATTTCGTTTTATTTTGACTACACGATACCTCGACATATCGCAATCAAATACTAAATTTAAAAAGCAAAGGAAAAATTTGATGTGTATTTAAAAATGTTTAATTAGAAATGAGCATTATTGAACTTCGTCAACAGATTTCTATTTTATTTTATTTTATTTTTATTTTTAGTTGCTCGAATTTAATGAAATTTTTCTCTTTATTTGAAATAAACTTACAGACTGAACTGAAATGTGAAATTAGTATTACTTTTTAATGTTATTTGTATTTTGAAATTAACATTCTTTGCGGTCAGCTTTTCTCTATTATGCAATCGACACTTTGCTGGCTAACATGCTTCTCGATAAATTAGAGTAATGACATTATGGAGAGCGTCGATTCGAATCGTATGTACGAATGCCATTAAAGCGTACAGTAATTAACCTCTACTAATTAAATCATCAGCCGTTATCGAAACCATATTCTCGTGCACGAATACGATCTCGGCAATTCCTTTTTGTATACACTCAACACTTCTACATCATCCCTAACAAACATTTCAACGAATCTTTAAAAAGAATTGCTAAGGGGGTCAAAAAAAGGTTGAAAAGTTGAAAAAATGGAAACGATAGAGATTGAATTTCGAATGTCTATTATTATTAATAATATTCTTTGAAAGAAAGTTGAATTAAAAAGTATTTATTCGACGTATAGAAATTGTATAAAAAGCTGCCTGGAACATATTTGGAACATTTATTTAAATGTAATTGCTGGTGTGTGCTATATTTTTATATTATATTCTTTTTATTTCGCCGATCCAAATGGAGCAACATATATTCCCAAAATGCACAGCAATGAACCTGTAAATCATGGAATTCATTCTATGACACCCAACCGATTGGCAAAGTGGTCGGAGAGGTGATTCGAGTTGGAACGCAATATAGTATGACTTCCGATAAATTTCACAGAAACATCGAATCGTTGTATGGGTCGTCAATTTTAATTTGACGAGACATCGTTGAACATGAGGATTATTATTAGAGCGCGGAACCTAAAAAACGTATATTTTCGTGGAATATCAAACGAAAGAAATGCCACAAGCTTCCAAAGATTTTACCAAAATTTGTATTACTCTCTCAATCTGAATTAGTTAAATTTTACTAATTAATAGTAGTTTTTCTTCCTAATTCAAATGGTGCGAAGTCGATTAAGATAAATTAGTAAAAAGTTACTAATTCCGTTAGTAAGAAGGATAAACTAAATGAATTAGTAATATTATTCAATAAAATATCTTAACAATTTTTAGATCAATTGAAATTTCGTGAAATCTTTTAAAAGTCATAAAAATCTTTGCAAATCTTATGAAATTTCTTAAAATTACTCGAAAACCCTTAAAATTCGATGAAAAAATGTTTAAATCTCTAAAAATTTCGCAAAATCTTTACGTCATAAGAATTTTTTTAAATCTTATGAAATTTCTTAAAATTATGAGAAATCCATTAAAATTTCATGAAAAAATGCTTAGATTTCTTAAAATTTCGTAAAATATTTTACGCCATAAAAATGTTTGTAAATATCATGGAATGTTTTAAAATTACTCGAAAACTTTTAAAATTCGATGAAAAAATGTTTAAATCTCTAAAAATTTCGCAAAATCTTTACGTCATAAGAATTTTTTTAAATCTTATGAAATTTCTTAAAATTATGAGAAATCCATTAAAATTTCATGAAAAAATGCTTAGATTTCTTAAAATTTCGCAAAATATTTTACGCCATAAAAATGTTTGTAAATATCATGCAATGTTTTAAAATTATTCGAAACCCTTCAAATTCCATGAAAAAATGTTTAAATCTCTTAAAATTTCGCAAAATCTTCTTAAGTCGCTTAAAATTCCGTAAGGAAGTTTCAAATCACCAAAATTTCGTTAAAATCCCTTAAAAATCTGTCGAAATCTCTAAATGTCCTAAAAATATCATTAAATTTCTTAAAATGACTAGAAAATCCTTAAAATTTCCTTTAAAAAATTTTTGATTCCTTAAAATTTCGCAAAATCTTTTGAAAGTCATAAGAATCTTTTTAGATCGTTTAAAATTCTGTGAGGGACTTGAAAAATGAAAACCACCGATAGTTCGTTCAAAGTCCCTTAAAAATTTGTCAAAATCTCTAAAATTCCTAAAAATCGCATGAAATTGGTTTAAAATCCCTGATAGTCTGTTAATTCCCTTTAAAATCCCTGATAATTTCTTTAAATTATTATAAACTCCTTAAAATTCCACGAAAAGAATATTTTAAAACTCCAAAAAATCTTTTGAAAATCATAAAAATATTTACAATCCTAAATAAGATTCTATGAAAAACTTTTAAATTCGTCAAAATCGCATAGAATAATTGAAAATACTATATAACACTAATTGAACTACTAAATAGATTGGTAAGTTATTCTTACTAATTCAAATTTAAGGCTACTAATCTACTTAGTAAAATTCTTAATATTTTTAAAAATATTTTTCACAATTTTTATTCCCCATATTTTATTTAGCATTTGTAAAGAAAGAAACTTATTGGAAAATTGAAGGGTGATTTCCGCTTGCTAAAAAAAAGAGAGAACAAACGACCATTCTCGGTTGGCGTAAAATTGTGTCAGCTTGCAGGAAAGGGTGAAACAAATAAAAATTTCATTACTCACTGGGGCTCTAATTTTGTGGGCATACGTGGCTACACGCGCATTACCCATGATAACTTGGGACAATGTACATAACATTCAATTTTAGGAGATCGGTGTCCCTAGAGCATGTAGCAAAATGCAAAGCAAAATGTTACAGAGTTATTTCAATGGCCAACGGATGCACGTGCGTCGAAAAATAAACGAAATTGTTAATCCAACGATAAGCTGCACTCTCTGAATGTTTGCCAATCTATCCAGCAGTTAAACCGTTGTTTTGAGCCAGCGTGAAGACTATATCGCAGGCAATGTCACAGCGATAAGCCGTTCCTTTTTTATCGTCGAGAATATTTGTCAAATATGCATAAATCGAATTACGTACATCGCTATAAACTATACAAAGCCCTCAGGCCCGTGAGACTTTTGGCTGAAGCGCGCGCCAAGCAAGAAGAAAATTGACAGATTTTCGATACTTTCATTTGTCGCTTTCTTGTTTTTACTCACGATCGCGTATAACTTTGAACTCGAAGAGGATATAGTGTGATAACATACTGAAACTTTTTCTCTGATCAGGTGCAGAAAGCGCATCATCAGATGAACCTCCAGATTCTAGATCTGGGAACATACATGTTATTTTGAGAGAAGAGAAGTGTCAACTGTTTCGAAAAGTCTATAAACACTTGCAGAGTTTTATCATGTTTTTTACCATAGATTTTGTGATTATTGAGCCAAGAAATCTGTATGTGAAGATAACGATAACGACAAATTTTTTTTTTCAAACGTACGAAGTACGCCATATTTTTGCTGATAATGTTGTTAATTGGTGCCAAAGGGGCACACAGAAATTGTCATCCCCATATCTCGTCTGTACTCACCCCACTCACCCATAAAAATTTTTTAAATTAACCAATTACGTCAGGTTTTTTCTGATAATGTTTTTAATTTATTACAAAGGGGCACACAAACATTATCATCCCCATATCTCGTGTGGATTTCACCCCATTCGCCTCTAAATATTTTTAAAAATTACTAAAATTGATTAAATTCAAAAGTACGACATTTTTTGTCTGGTAATGTTTCCAATTGATGCCAAAAAGTCACACAAAAAGTTTCATCCCCATATCTCGTGTGGATTTCACCCGATTCGCCCCTAAATATTAAAAAAATTGATGCCAAAGAGTCACACAAAAAGTTTCATCCCCATATCTCGTGTGGATTTCACCCGATTCGCCCCTAAATATTAAAAAAATTAACTAGAATTGACCAGATTCAAAAGTACGCCAGGTTTTTTCTGAGAATGTTTTTAATTCATCCCAAAGAGGCACACAAAAATTATCATCCCCATATCTCGTGTGGATTTCACCCCATTCGCCCCTAAATATTTTTAAAAATTACTAAAATTGATTAAATTCAAAAGTACGACATTTTTTGCCTGATAATGTTTCCAATTGATGCCAAAGAGTCACACAAAAAGTTTCATCCCCATATCTCGTGTGGATTTCACCCCACTCACCCCTAAAAAATTTTTTAATCCATTAAACTTGCCCTAATTCGAAAGTACGCCAGATTATTGCTGATAATGTTTACAATTGATACCAAAGGAGCACAAAAAAATTTTCATCGCTATATATCGTGTGGATCTCACCCCACTCACCCCTAAATATTAAAAAATTTAACTAGAATTGACCAGATTCAAAAGTACGCCAGATTTTTTTCTGAAAATGTTTTTAAAATGTTTTTTAAATTAACTAAAGTTGACCAAATTTAAAAGTACCTAAAAAATTCAAATCCTTTTGCTGATAATGTTTTCAATTGATGCCAAAAGAGCACACAAAAAATTCCACCCCCATATTTCGTCTGGAACTCACCCCACTCACCCCTAAAAAATTTTTTAATCCATTAAACTTGCCCTAATTCGAAAGTACGCCAGATTATTGCTGA
>JAUESI010000026.1:4774569-4794521 GCA_032275145.1 Synergus laeviventris | reverse complement strand
CCCTAAATATTAAAAAATTTAACTAGAATTGACCAGATTCAAAAGTACGCCAGATTTTTTTCTGAAAATGTTTTTAATTCATCCCAAAGAGGCACACAAAAATTATCATCCCCATATGTCGTGTGGAGTTCACCCCATTCGTCCCTAAATATTTTTAAAAATTATTAAAATTGATTAAATTCAAAAGTACGCCATTTTTTGTCTGATAATGTTTCCAATTGATGCCAAAGAGGCACACAAAAAGTTTCATCTCCATATCTCGTGTGGATTTAACCCCACTCACCCCTAAATATTTCAAAAATTAACTAAAATTGACCAAATTTAAAGTACCTAAAAAATACAAAAGCCTTTTGCTGATAAGGTTTTCAATTGATGCCAAAAGGGCACACAAAAAATTCCATCCCCATATTTTGTCTGGAACTCACCCCACTCACCCCTAAATATTTAAAAAATTAACTAAAATTGACCAAATTCAAAATTATGGCATCCTTTTGCTGATAATGTTTTCAATTTATGTCAAAAGAGCACACAAAAAGTTTCATTCCCATATCTCGTGATTAGGGAAAGTTTAATGAATTTTTTAAATCTTTAGGAGTGAGTGGGGTCAGTTCCACACGAGATATACCTATGAAACTTTTTGTGCACTCCTTTGGCATCAATTGGAAACATCATCAACGAAAAGATGGCGTACTTTTGAATTTGGTCAGTTTTAGTAAATTTTTTAATATTTAGGGGCGAATGGGGTGCAATCCTCACGAGATATGGGGATGAAACATTTAGTGTGTCCCTTTTGGATGAATTCACAACATTATGAGCAAAAACCTGGCTCACTTCACATGTTTGAAAAAAAAATGTTCGTTATTAGTTATCCATATAGGAGAAGGTACAATATTCGTTAGGGATTGGTCGTATCGCTTAGAAATTGAAAAAATATATCGATTTCCATTATCCGAAAGTCAAATATCCCTTGGCTAGGCAAACGACCATCAGCAGTATATTTTCATTGAAAAATATATCTCTCTTTCAAACGGATAAGCAAATCCTTTAACCAATAGGTTTTTCCTGTCTGCCCATTCCTATTCGATACCACTGAAGAAATACCGCTTTTGTTTAAGTAGATTAGGAAACTTGAGGCCAGACAACCTTACTTTTCTCGATACAGCTCTTATCTACTCCATACCTCTTTTAACTTACACTCTTATTCAGAACTCTTCAATTCCTCTGAAATGATATTATTTTCTTTTGCTTATCCAAACCTTTTACGTAGTCCAAAAGTCCAAAAGTCAAAGATCGAACTTTCGAAACAATATGATCAGAATGTCTAAAAGAAAATCTTTTTGTTGTTTCTTTCTCGAGTCTACTTAAAAGACTTCAAAGGATTTTTGTAGCCGTCCGGAGATTTCAAAACGTTGCACTCATTATAAATTATATACAATTTTTTACTGTTTTCATAATATTTAAAAAGTATACCATATATTCAAACAACTGCAAGAGGTTCTCTGACGTATAATAATAAAATAATGTAATAATAACATAAAAACATGGTAATGATTTGCTTATGTGTGAATAAGCTAATGTTTCTCAGCACAAGAACTTGATATTTTGCCAACAGTAGCTAAGCAAAACACAAAGCCTTGAAAATTCAAGTCATACAGCGTTAAATATCAAACTCATCACGAAACAGTTGTTCGACCCGAAGAGCGAAATTTACATACTAAAATCTCCCATGCTTAAATAATGCCGCATGTGAACTCGTCAAAGCCAACCGGTACGCTTTTATTCATAGAACAGCACTTGGCACTTGATTGAGCCACAAACGAAAAGCAGAAATTGTTCGAGTCATGTAATAGAGTTGGAATGTGGTGACGGAAAATTAAAAAAAAATACAGAAGTGTTCCGTCATTGAAATAGTATTCCTTTCTAAGATGCCGCACAATTTAATTAGGACAAGAAGGAAAATGATATGTATATTATCTTTCAGATTTGGATAGTTTTGAAAAGGGGGTTAGAAATGTACATGTCATGAGCAAGAATAATTTGATAATATTTTAAAACGAATCCAATAAATTTTCGCAGTGTTATTACACGCGGAAGTGAAATTGGTCTGTTTCCGGAGAATCGACTATTTGTTTCAATACACAAATGATACTGCTATTTTGAGTTGTGCCAATTAAATTGCTTTTCAACTTTTTAATGCGCACACGATACAATTAAATTATTATGAAACAATATTTATTTCTTACTTAATTTTTAACGATTTTCTTATTTTGCAATTTTTAAATCCTAAATATTCAGATGTTTCCGGAACAAATTTATGGGAAAAAGAAATAAAAAGAAGCAATTAAACATCACTTTTGATCTGTACGTAATCAAGAAAATTTTCAGGCTTTAGCGAACTCCAAACGAGATAGAAATGCACCTTGTTACTTTTCCTAAACTGTCAGCATCAATACAGCATCCATGAAGCGAAAACCCAGACTCGAACTCTGTCGAGGTGTTCGTGTTTTTAATTAAGGACAGAACGCAACGTAATGGTATGCCATTACGTCCTCTAAATGTTAAAGAGATGAACTTTGCAACAGCAGTAATATGAACATCAAAAAAAAACTTTCTACATATACTTGCTCATTTTATTACCTGCGGTTCTTGCAAAAACTTCTAGCTTTTACGGACTGTAAAAATACTTCTGTCATTCATGATATTCGTACGGTATTTTTTATATCTCTCGATCTCTAGTATTTTCAAGAATTTTTAGAGGGAAAATGTTAAAAATTGAATACTTGTTTAAAAAATTTGAAAAACTCAACAGTATTTTGTGACTTATGACGTATGACTACGTATGAACTGTGACCTGTGACCCATGATTTACATTGATCATGATCGATAACAAAGATTTAATTTATAACCCATGTTCATTAACTGATGATTTATAACTCATTACATTATAATCAATGAATATGTGTATTAGGATCCAACACTTAATGACCCATAAACTTCGGCTTTGTTAGTATCTTTTCCGAGGAGTTTATTTTTTGCTGGATCTTATTTTAGAACTGTGTATATATCGTAGAACTGATGAGTATAGAACATCAATACAAATGCACCGAAAGCAATCAGGCAATGGTTTGATCTCATTAATACGTATAAAGTAATAAAAAAAGATTCCGATGGACCCATCAGTTGATTGGTATTACAATGCATGGATGGTATTACACACTTACATCAGAGCCATATAAAATTGACTTTATGCAAAAATATTAAGTCGCGTAAATCAAGGTCCCAGAAATCCTCCTAAATACTCCTCACTGAAATTTGAGAAAATAACGGCTTATCTAGGTCCTGAATGGTGGCGGAGGGTGTCAAGTTATGACAAACTGATAAACACACTTTTTTAAAGTCCAAAAATCCTTAACCTCGGAAGCATATTTCACTCGACGCGAGAACGATAATAAATTTCTTTTCGTGATTGCGCAAGGGATAGCAACTTTTCTAAGGATTCGCTGCAAACCTCGCTTTTCGTGGACCAGGACATATCCTGAAAATTATGCCCCGTGAAAAAGTCAGAAAACTTTTTTAGGAAGGTTCCAGTAAAGAATTTAAATAAATTTAATTACCAAAATATATTTTACATTTTTCAATATCATTTTTGGTTGTTAAAAAGAACTATGTAGTCTGGAGGAAAAATTGATTGTGTTCAGAAAAGCCTTCGAAAAGTACACTTCGAACAATCAAAATTCTGTTAAAAAGCGCAAGAAAATGTACTGATAAAAATCTTTTATTGCAGAAAAACGAACAGACCTTATTTACAAAAAGTCGAAATTCTCGCTTTTAAAACGTCACTCTTTTATCAGTTGCTCGTTTTTTTTTCGATTTTTACTGTAGTTTCTCGCCTTTGTGTGGCATTAGATGGACTTCGCCTCTCCTTACTTTTTCCTCCTGAGAATCATTAAATATGAGCTGCAATTTTCCTCTTTGATCAGTATACGAGAAACTATAGTTAGGGAAGTTTTAAGCTTTCCAACTATTATCCGAATTGATCCATTTTTTGAAAATTAAGACGTCTCTTAATTCAGTGCTTTTGTGATATTTCGCCCCAACAATTTTTTCAACAATGTTCACAACTGCATTAGTTATAATCGCAAGTGGAGTTGCATTTATTTTAACTGTTCTTAATTATTTTTATGGAGATCGGAATTTAAGAAAATTGGCTGCAAATTTTCCTGGACCACTAAGCCTCCCATTTATTGGAGATGCTTATCTTTTCGTGGCCATGGATACTGAAGGTATCTATACCTAGTTTATATGTTTATATCAAGGATAAGAAATTTATGTTATGCTTCACTTACATTTAAATTTTATATAATAGAAATCCTATGTAAATTGACCGAACTTTGTGCAACTTATCGTTCAACGTTTCGAATTTGGTTGGGTTATCGATTAGTCATTGTTACCTTCAAACTTGAGGAAATCAAAGTAAGAGAAAAGAAGAAGAAATATAGTATATATATATAATAAATACAATACGAAATATCTTTAAAATTTCTAGATAATTCTTAATAGCAAAAAAACTATAGACAAGCCAGATTTGTACGATGTCGCTAAGCCCTGGGCTGGAAATGGATTATTAACAGCTCCAAGTAAAAAATTATATCTAATGAAAATACAATAAAATTCAGAGAAAAAAGGGATTAAAAAATGTAATTTACAGATTTAGATTGGCACCGTCGTCGTAAAATAATTCAACCTACTTTCAATCAAAAAATTCTTCAAACATTTGTTGAAACTTTTCAAAAAAAATCGACTATATTGACGGATGAGATAGCCAGCAATGTCAATGGAAAAGAATTTGACATATCGGAAATAATTGCATTTCACACATTAAACTTTATCTGCGGTAAGGAAATTGAAGATATTTCTATCAAAAATCTATTTTCATAAAAATAACCTGTCCACAGAAACCACAATGGGGACTTCAATTATGACTAATAAGGAAAAAAGTCGAGAGTATTTCGAAGCCATTAAAACGTATATATTTAAATAATAATTAAATACATAATTGATTTTTTGAAATAGTAGATAATTAATTTAATTTCTAGAGCAATGGAGGTTTTTGTTGAAAAAACAAAGAAGATATGGTTGAAGATAGATTTTATTTTTAATTTAACGGAATTGTCAACAAGATCTAAATCTTCTCTGAAACTCATTCATCAAGTTTCAAACGAGGTTCGTTTTTTATATATTTCTTGGATTATTATTTGTACAGTATACAAAATATAACAGGGAAAATAAATCTTTAACATTAATCATTCAACACAGGTGATCCAAAAAAAGAGGAAAGAAATTGATGAAAAATACATTCCGAAAGAAAGTGATACAATTAAAAGGAAACCTTTCCTTGATTTATTGATGATCGAAAATAAGTTATCGGACGAAGAAATTCGCGATGAAGTAATCACAACAATGTTTGCAGTAATTATGTTTTCGTTAAAAGTTCAAAGAAGATGGTAATAATTTATATAGATAATACTAGGAGTACATCAAAATTATCAAATTTTAGGGGCACGACACCAACGCTATTACTAGTTGTTTTGTTTTACTTATGCTTGCCTCGCATCCAGATATACAGGTAAATTACGAAAAGCAATGTTTTTGAAAAAAAAATTTGGTGTCCTGAAAAGGGGATCAAGGTTGAACTGAATCCACTCTTCTACTGACATATTTTTCGTACATTTTTTTTGCCAAATAAATTAATTAGGTTTGCACACAAAAATTCTAATTATTTCAGGAACAAGTTTACGAGGAAATTTATAGTATTTATGGATTTGAAGATCCGAAAGATCTTCCTGTTAAACCTGAAGATCTGCAATCCTTAATTATTTTAGAAAGAGTGATTAAAGAAACTATGAGGATTTTTCCCATTGTTCCTCATATTGGACGTCAAGTGGATGAAAATCTTGAGATAGGTATAAAAACTATACCCTTATCCAACTATAATTTTCTAATTTACAGTTTAGAATTATTAATAATGTTTCAAACTATATTGTAGGAGACAAAACGTTACCAAAGAATAGCATAGCAGTTATTTCAATATGGACACTTCATAGGGATGAAAATTTGTGGCCAGATCCTTTCAAATTCAATCCTGATAGATTTTTACCAGAAGAAGTAGCAAAACGTCCTCCTTATTCCTATATTCCATTCAGTGGTGGTCCAAGAAACTGCATAGGTGTATTATTATTTATTTTTATAGATTTCGTAGTATACTATTTTAAATTATCTTCATTTTTATTAATCTATTAATTCTCTCATTAATTTATAGGAATGACGTATGCGATGATGGCAGTAAAGGTACTGTTGACCACAATTTTGCGAAAATACATTCTGAAAAAAGATAACATACGGCCTGTTAAAGATTTTAGACTTCAATTTGACATTTTACTTCGACCAGCTGAACCCATTACTCTAAGACTTGAAAATCGAATAAAAAATAACTTGTAAAGATTTAATATTAGGATTTACATATATGTATGATTTGTTAAATAAACATAGATTTCTTTAAAAATTATTTCCTAAGCCTAAATATTTTGTCGCTCTACAGCGCTTGTTATTTTTTAACTATAGAAGTGAAAAAATATTTCGTTTTTATACTTTTTGCACAAATTCGCAAAAACACGGAAATTACAGATATTTTATTACAATATTTTTAAATAACAGTTCAAGACAAAATTTAAAAAGTTAGAACATTTATAAAATTCAAAAAAATGAAGAAATTGACATTTATTTGAGACACATAACGCAAATTACAAATAGAAGTCAAGAAAAAAAATTGATTGTTTTTAGATAAGCCTTACTGTTAGAAAATTAAGATCACATTTCGAATATTATTAAATTTACTTCAGCTGTGGAATTCAATCTTCAATAATAAAAACCACTTATTATAAAATTAACGATGCAATGACTTGTTAATTTGTGCCTCGCACGTCACATTTCTTATTTTATACCTTTATCTTCGACCAGTTTTTTTCAGAAACCAAATTTTTCTTTACAAAAAATGCATGAATAATTTCCGGAATGTTATTATAAAATGTACTTCACCAAATTTATTCATACCTTTTTACATTGAAAGAATGTAGCCACTCGATTGGCGTTTATGCTTTTGTAGCGTCCGAAAATAAAGGTTAAGGTCTTTAGCCAGCGAGTTCCAATAAGAAAGAAATTTTTAAAACCTGTTTTTTAAGGAACTTGAAACTTTTGCATACCGCTGTTGGTACTTTTTATTTTTATGAAACCAAATGCTTCTTCTCATTCTTGGTCATATTCGACAAAAAAATTTTAAATTGCATCATTCTAAAAATTTTGAAATGTGAAAAGAAAAATTAACAGAATTAGAACAATTACGAAACTAAAAAACACAATTTTGTTCCTAAATTTATAAGTTACAACCTTGCCAGCTAAATAAGCCATGGGCGAGTTTTTCAATTTTATCCTCTATATATACATTATACACTGAGATAATAATATCCTTTCTCTTATTTTGATCCAATTTTTCCTCTTTAATTAAGTATGTATGTATTTCTCTCGTTGTAAATCACCTAAAATCATGAATTTAAAGCTTCATCCGTTTATCCGTGAAATTGAACCTTGGGTCCGTCACAGTAAATGATTAATTTTTAAGTCCTTAGACAGGAATTGCAAAAGTGGTTTTTCCCTGTGCGTTGGCCAGCAGAGACGGGTCGATAAACCTATAAGAAATATAACAAGTTTTTAAAACCCGTTTAAATTTTGCTCAAGTATAATCATGTACCAGGAAATTCTTCAAAATATATTTAGAGAGGAGAGGAAGGATAAAACCCTTCATATTTTTAGAGCTTTATTTTTCCACTCCCCACCTAAGATTTTTATTATTTTGTGAGCGCTGGGCGTCCTTAAATATGAGCTGAACTTTCCTGTTTGATCAGTATACGAGAAACTACAGTTAGAGCAGTTTTAAATATTATTAAATAGTACAACTATTATCCAACTTGATCCATTTTTTCAAAATGAAGACATCTCTTAACTCAGTGCTTTTGTGATATTTCGTGTCAACAAATGTACATTTATACTTGTGTAATTTGTATATAATTTTTTCAACAATGTTTACAACTGCATTAGTTATAATCGCAAGTGGAGTTGCAATTATTTTAACTGTTCTCAATTATTTTTATGGAGATCGAAATTTAAGAAAACTAGTTGCAAATTTTCCTGGACCACGTAGCTTCCCATTTATTGGAGATGCTTATATTTTTGTGGGGATGAATACTGAAGGTATCTATATCTAGATTATATCAAGAGAGAGAGAGGATAAGAAATTTATATTATACTTAAATAATATTTAAATTGTATATAGAACTCCTGCATAAACTGGCCGAACTTTCTGCAACTTATCGATCAACGTTTCGACTTTGGTTGGGTTATTATTTAGTCATTGTTACATGCAAACCTGAGGAAATCAAAGTAAGAGAAAAAGTAATGATATATAGTATAATAACTATAATTATATTTTACTTAATTTTATTTAAACGCGAAATATCTTTAAAATTTCTAGATAATTCTTAATAGCAAAAAAACTGTAGAAAAGGCAGTTTTGTACAATGTCGCTAAGCCCTGGACTGGAAATGGATTAATAACTGCTTCAAGTATAATAGCTATAATAATACCTAATAAAAATACAAGAAAATTTAGAGAAAAAAGTGAATAAAAAATTTATATGATAAATTTACAGATTTAGTTTGGCACCGTCGTCGTAAACTAATTCAACCTACTTTCAATCAAAAAATTCTTCAAACATTTGTTGACACTTTTCAAAAAAATTCGACTGTATTGACGGATGAGATAGCCAGCAATGTCAATGGAAAAGAATTTGACATATCGGAAATAATTGCTTTTCACACATTAAACTTTATCTGCGGTAAGAAAATTGATGGCATTTCTATCAAAAATGTATTTTCATAAAAATGACCTGTCCACAGAAACCACAATGGGGACTTCAATTATGACTAATAAGGAAAAAAGTCGAGAGTATTTCGAAGCCATTAAAACGTATATATTTAAATAATAATTAAATGTATATAATTAATTTTTTTTTGTTTTTAATGGAAAGTAATTAATTTAATTTCTAGAGCAATGCAGGTATTTGTTGACAGAACAATTCAGGTATGGTTGCAGATAGATTTTATTTTTAATTTAACGGAATTGTCAACAAGATCTAAATCTTCTCTGAAACTCATTCACGAAGTTTCAAACGAGGTTCGTTTTTTATATATTTCTTGCATTATTATTTGTACAGTATTATCATAAAATATAACAGGGAAAATAAATCTTTAACATTAATCATTCAACACAGGTTATCCAAAAAAAGAGGAAAGAAATGTATGAAAAAAATATTCCGATAGAAAGTGATACAATTAAAAGGAAACCTTTCCTTGATTTACTGATGATCGAAAATAAATTATCGGACAAAGAAATTTGTGAAGAAGTGAACACAATAATGTTTGCAGTAATTATATTTCCTTTAAAAATTCAAACAAGATGGTAATAATTTATATAGATAATACTAGGAGTACATCAAAATTATCAAATTTTAGGGGCACGACACCAACGCTATTACTAGTTGTTTTGTTTTACTTATGCTTGCCTCGCATCCAGATATACAGGTAAATTACCGATAGCAATTATTTTTGGAAAAAAATATTTTTTACCTAAATAAAATATTATGGTTTAATCTGTGTCATATTTTTTGTCATGTTGTGACGTAATAATCCAAAATGGCTGTACGCTGGTGCATAAACATTGACACCGAATGCATAGGACAGAACTTTATTTTTTTAATATCTTTTGAAGAAATCATTTCTCAACATTTTAGTATCAATTTTATTCACTGTCATTGTACAATCGACCTGAGAATGCTAATTATTTCAGGACCAAGTTTACGAGGAAATTTATAGTATTTATGGATCTGAAGATCCAAAAGATCTTCCTGTTAAACCTGAAGATCTGCAATCCTTAATTATTATGGAAAGAGTGATTAAAGAAACTATGAGGATTTTTCCCATTGTTCCTCATATTGGACGTCAAGTGGATGAAAATCTTGAGATAGGTATAAAAACTATACCCTTATCCAACTATAATTTTCTAATTTACAGTTTAGAATTATTAATAATGTTTCAAACTATATTGTAGGAGACAAAACGTTACCAAAGAATAGCATAGCAGTTATTTCAATATGGACACTTCATAGGGATGAAAATGTGTGGCCTGATCCTCTCAAATTCAATCCTGATAGATTTTTACCAGAAGAAGTAGCAAAACGTCATCCATATTCCTATATGCCATTCAGTGGTGGTCCAAGAAACTGCATAGGTATATTATTATTTATTTTTACAGATTTCATAGGACACTATTTTGAATTATCTTCATTTTTATTAATCTACTCATTCTCTCATTAATATTTAGGAATGGCGTACGCAATGATGGCAATAAAAGTTCTGTTGACTACAATTCTGCGAAAATACATTCTGAAAAAAGATAACATACGACCTGTTAAAGATTTTAGACTTCAATTGGACATTTTGCTTCGACCAGCTGAACCCATCACTCTAAGAATTGAAAATCGAATAAAAGACAAATTGTAAAGATTTAATATTAGCATTTACATATGTATAATTTTTTAAATAAACATAGACATAAACATAAACATTTTCAAAAGAAGATTGACTTATAATAATTTATAGTGAAGCTAGAAAATCGACTTTTGAGATTAGAACTCCGAATTAACAATTTTCATTTTCAGAATATTTATGGATAATCCAAAATTTTGTTTTCAGCTCAAACGATGCGAACTATAATCTAGTAATGTTGTAATCCCCAGGAACATGAAATCTCCCTATAGCGTAAAAAATTCTTATTTTTTCATATGCATGTACAAATTTTACTTTTTGTCTAAAAATCGTAAACAATCGTGTAGTTAGTATTAAACGTAGGATAAATGGAAGCATCTATTTTAAAGAAACGTTTCACTCAGTGCTCAGTTTTGTGCGGATTACTGACAATACTGACCCTTGAGCGAGCTCTTTGGAATGAATTTCGAGATCAGTAAACTGATACTGCGATTGTCCAATCGATGCTCCATACCAGCACATAACGATTCCCAATAATGACACACTCACTCCTCTCTCTCTATCGCGAAACTGATGCACATGGTCGACGTAAAAGTAATGGTGTCCATAATAGTAGATATAGCGTTAACTATCAAGAGAGACTGAGGGTTTAGTCGATACCGTTTCAATGTTCGGACCGTAGTTCAACGATGAATTTGAGATAAGTTGAAAGCAAACGATTTCGCAGTAACTTTTCTCATCAGGCAATGAGAGACCACAATTTTATGAGGGATGAGGTGAGTTCATTAAAGTCTTAAATCTTGAATTCAATTCAACCAACCAACCGATCCTTTCAAATAAGTCTGCAGTCGTCGATAGTTATAAAGACTTGCATAGTACTTCGATACGCTCAAGCTGCTTGATCAAGCGAATATTTTTAAACTTTTCAACCAAGGAATATTATCCGTATATTACGGTATAGGGCGGCGCTTAAAAATCAAAAGTTGAATTTCCGATAAAGGCACCCGTTCAATTTTTGTTCTCTTAGTGATGGAAGTTTTTGTGAAGAGAAATTTTTTTATACTGTTTTAGGTAGCAAGAAAGAACATGAAATTAGAAATGAAAAAAAAAATGTATCGATGTACAAACAATTACTAAATAAATTACTAAAATAAATTTGTCCGTTGGAGTGAAAAAATGCGTAACTTTTTGATTTTATAAAATTTGAAGATCATTATTTGAAGTCCATTTCATCATTTATTACGATTTTTCGACATGTGTCTGTAAATTTGATTTTAATCAATAACTCAAATAATTTGTATTGATATCGTCAGTTTGCTAAAAATAGAAATATTGAATGTGGAAATTAGAGATTCTCAGGTTCATTTTACTAAAGAAAAATACAATTTATATTTCAATTTGTTCCAATCTCTTTAAGCTACAAAATTGGTCTTTAAAATCCAATTACTTTAAAAAAATGTAATTTCATCTTCAAAATAAAGCTCGGATTATAATTTTCAAATTGAAGGCTTTCCGTTCTTTCTTCCTGTGTAAAATACAAGGAAAGTAATGTCATAAACTGATAAGTAGCTTTTCTTTTATAGACTAATGGAGCTCTCATCTTCAGTTCTGTAAAGTGTTTTTTAATAAAAATTTCAATTTAATAAACAGCTAGATTTTATGACATAAGTGACTTATTTGTTTAGTTTCAATTTTATTTGAATTTCAATTGACTTGCTTGAGTTTTATGAAATCCTGAAAAGACCTAAATAGCAGTCTAATTATCACCGAGCTGAAGGAAAAACTTGTCGTCTTAATTAAGAAGGTTTCCTCCACGGGTAAATAAATCAGGCTAGTTTCCCACCTCTAATTATTAATTAACGCTTCTTAAGAAAAGTGTAAACACTTTGGGCCAAAATAATGAGTCCCCTTTTAAATATTAAATAAATAATAATAAATCCATTGTGTGCAAAGAATAATATTTTTCCGAACAAAGCGAATAGTGGCAGACGGAAGAATCATCTGCTCCTTGAGTCTCAGGAAAATGGCCCTGAAATTTACTCGGCGGATATTTTTTAATAAAATACGCTTTATTTAATTCTATCAACTTTTACTGTTTTCAATCATATAATTTATAGGAGAATCAATATTTTCAGTATTAGAAAAATATCCATATTTCTGTAACAGAGTGAAAGAAATCGTATTTCTCATTTGGCAATTGATACACTTCCACTTAAAATTCTTCTACGGTCTGTCCCCATTTATCGCTGCAAAATATTAGCGTTCTCTGAGTCTATATTAAAGCTGCATTGGCGTAGAGTACGTTGGCTGCTTTTCCACTGAAAGCTCACAACGATCTCTCCCTCCCCCCCTTTACAAAAATAGAAATTTACGATGAGCGAAACGGGCACGCGGACTCCTTAAGCAAAGCGAAGTAATGTTTTACCTAGTCTGAAGATTAGTCACCACGTCGAAAGCTTTAAATCTCAACCGGAAACGGAAGTGCTCTTTACCTTTGTCTATTGTACCCTCACTCAAGCATTAAATTTACCTCTTCTATATTACGTCTAGTATGTTGTTTTTACCTCACATCAATATAATCCTCTACAGCCTCTACTTTATAAAATGTGGAAAATCCCATTTTTGTGGAAAAGTCATTAAAAAAAGTATTTAAAAAAATGTAGGTTTTAATGAATATTTTCTTTTACATAAACGCTCGCGATCAACCAAAAAATTTCGATAAAGCAAATGCCGAAATTAAAAAAATCGGAAATTTTGTAATTCAATGTTATTTATTTATTCGGACAGCGTCAAATTCTGAAGAATACAATTTTTTCGCAATTATGAATCCTATATTTTTGAATTTTTTTATCTAATATATTTAATTTTTTTTATTGTTTCAGCGCCGATCCGACTAATATGGGCTGCAGAAGGGGATGACATAGAACTTCCTTGTGATATAACTCCCCCAACGCCAGGAGACAGCGTCAGCATGATATTATGGTTCAAAGATAGCGATGGAATACCCCTCTACAAGTGAGACTGTTTCTTTTTTTTTATATTCTTTAAGCTTTGAATTGTGACCTTTAGTGTGACCTCCTTTAGTAGTTTTTTATATTTCGCCTACAGTTTTGAGAAACAATGATTAATAATTAGTCAAAATGTTGATTAAGCTGAATTAGAGGACTGCGAAGTCTCAAATTCAAATTTAGTACCAGAGAGAACACAGAGCTCAGATTTCTGATTCGTTCACGGAAATCCGGTACAGCATAAGTCTGTCTAGTTGTTTGTAGATGACTTCCTTAACCAAGAGAGATATACGACTTTGTTTCAAAGTTGATTCTCTGAGTTCCTTGGGACTCGGAATATGGACGCTTGCTAGGCAAATATTGTTGTCAATTCCAAATTTAATGGTTTACGAAAGCATAGTGTGTTTCCAACAGCAACTCAATTAAAGTGCAGATATGCAAGTATTTTATTTATTTAATATCTAAAGTGTAAATGAAAAGTGACATATTGAAGAGGGATATTGAAGAAGAAGAGCACATATTTTATAATGTCAGGAAGAGACACTTTACTGTGAATGGCACGAAGATGGTCGAAGGATAAAACCTTATTTCTTTTCGCCCCAGGCTTTGTTTTCAGTTCAGGAAAAAGATGGTTTTTACAGGTGGATTCTCCATCGAAGGAACAGCGTCGCTCATACTTACACTCTTTACATACAAATCTTTAGCCGTTCTAAAAGGATTTTTACAATATTGTGAAAGTCGTTTTACTACCAAGAAGAAAAATATTTATATTTTACTACAGATATTCGTAAAAAATATCGTGTAATTAATTTCCAATGAAGACATTTAAAAACATATTTTACAACAATTACTGTTCAAAGCTAAAAATTGAGCTCTCTATATTGTTAAGTTATTAGAGTAAAATTATGCAAATATTGTCACAAGAGTTAAAAAATTCATCTTCAATGGTTTACGTAATAGGGATCAGTAGAATTTTAATTCATCGTTTCATTAATGGTTGGAGCATAAAAAATGTTTACTGTACCGTGCGGAATTCCCCGCGATGCTATTCATTGCTTTTTTTAAAAGCCGCGTTGTCAGTTGTCCTGATTACGTCACCTTTAATCTTGAGCACTGAACGAAATACTGCACGCCTCCATTCGTTTTTCTTCCTGATTTTTTAAAGCGTGAATCTCTCAGTACAGCATCACGAGAGTTGAGTGCACGATAGAGGAAATGTGACATTCAGTTCCTGATCTGTGACCTACGAAATATGAAATAATCTAAAACATATGACATATGGCCTATAAAATATGACCTATGATATATAACCCACGAAATTTGACCTATTAAAAATGACCTATGATGACTATGACTGTGACCTAAAAGGCCTGAGGTCTTGACCTATGAATGTGGTATGAACCATGTCTATGACCGGTGATTTTTGACCTACGACTCACGGCCTATAGTTTATGATTTACTCATGACTTGTGTCTAATGATCAATGATTTATGACTATACTATAACTTATGATCAATGATCTATGGCTGGTGATTAATTATATACGACTGATGACACACTACCTGTGACCCATGACTATGACTGTGACTATGACTGATGATGAATGACTTATGACTTGAGACACATGACTCAAGACCCAACACTATGACTTATGACCGGAAACCTGTGACTGGTGATCAATGATTTAAGACTTAAGACACACGACCCGTGACCCATGACTATGACTGTCAATGATGATGACTGTGACCCATGATTCTGGAATATGATTTATGACTATCACCTATGACTGATACTCAATGATTTATGATTTAAGTTACATGATTTGTGACCCATGACGATGAATTGTGATCGATGATTCATATTTTAAGACTTAACTGACCCAAAACTATGACTTATGAGTTATGACTTTGAAGTGTAACCCACGACTATAACTTAACCATAACTTACGTCATAGACCCATGACCTATGACGGATGATCAATGAATTATGACTTAAGACACATAACTCTTGACCCAAGACTGTGATTCATGACCGTCCACCTGTGACTGATGATAAATGATTCAGGACTTAATACACACGACCCGTGACCCATGACTACGACTGTGATTGATAAATGCTTTATGTCTTAAGACAATACTGTGACTTACGACTTGCCATGCCGATGACTGAGGAACGATGATTTATAATTTAAGACTCATCACCCAGAACTATGACTTGTGACCCATGATTCTGGAATATGATTTATGACTATCACCTATGACTGATACTCAATGATTTATGATTTAGGTTACATGATTTACGACACATGATGATGAATGGTGATGGATTATTTTTATTTTAAGATCCAAAACTATGACTTATGAGTTATGACTTTGAAGTGTGACTCATGATTATAACTTAACAATAACTTGCTTCATAGAGTTATGACCTATGATTGATGATTAATGAATTATGACTTAAGACACACGACCGGTGACCCATGACTACAACTGTGAATGATGAATAATTTATGACTTAAGATACTACTGTGACTTACGACTTGTGACCTATGCCGATGACTGAGGAACGATGACCCAAAACTATGACTTGTGACCCATGATTCTGGAATATGATTTATGACTATCGCCTATGACTCATACTCAATGATTTATGACTTAAGTTACATGATTTGTGACCCATGACAATGAATTGTGATCGATGATTCATATTTTAAGACTTAACTGACCCAAAACTATGACTTATGAGTTATGACTTTGAAGTGTGACCCATGACTATAACTTAACAATAACTTGCTTCATATAGTTATGACCTATGACTGATGATTAATGAATTATGATTTAAGACACACGACCCATGACCCATGACTACGACTGTGACTGATGAATGATTTATGACTTAAGACAATACTGTGACTTACGACTTTCCATGCCGATGACTGAGGAACGATGATTTATAATTTAAGACTCATGACCTAGACCTATGACTTGTGACACATGATTCTGGAATATGACTTATGACTATCACCTATGACTGATGCTCAATGATTTATAACTTAAGTTACATGATGACTTTGAAGTGTGACCTATGACTATAACCTATGACTGATGATCAATGAATTATGACTTAAGACAAATAACTTATGACCCAGGACGATGATTTATGACCGTCGATCTGTGACTGATGATTAATGATTTATGACTTAAGACACATGACTCAAGACTCAACACTATGACTTACGACATGATTCTGAAGTAAGAACTATAACTATAACTTATGACTCATTATTTATGACTTAAGTTACATGACTCATAAGCCAAGAATGTGACTTATGACCTATGACCCATTACTTACAACACATGACCTGTAATATATTTGCTTATGATTTATAACCATTACCTTTTCCATACGACATATTTCGTATAATTTTCGATGTACTAACTTAAAATTGTGCTATTTCAAATTGGATTCTTATAGTTTTGAACTTGCCTATTATTAATTCTGAACGCATTATTTCCATATTATATCATTATCATATAATACTATACGTAGAATACCTAATGCATTGGCGATGAAATTCGAGTGGAAAATGTTTCAGAATTAACTATACACTTCGTTGGTTACAAGGCGCCAAGAACACACTTCGTACATAATTAATTTGCAATCCACTTTAGGGACTAGAAGTAGAAAATAGGAGAATTATTTCCTCTCTGATTTTTCACGTTCCCTGATTTTTATTCAGGATGAAAATACAATATACATTAGACTAATCCATAAATAGTATAGCAGAAACATAAAATCCAAAAAGTTGAAAGTATTCTGAAAAATTTTGCTTCTTTTTAAGGAAAAATGTGTCTTCCTTACTTTTGGCCTTATAACAAAATATCACAGGTATGATGTTTAGAATTTTTACTGCGAATTCAGCGGAAACATTTTATTTTGAGAACAATTATTATTAGAAGGTGTCTTATGCAATAATATGATTTTTTATACATTTTTGGAAAACACATTTGGTATTTTGTGTTGTATTCCTATTATTTTCTTCATTAAGCTTTTCATTTCTTTTTTAATCAATATAGTTTGATGTTAAGATTACTCTGAAACTCAGACGAAATGAAATCAGAGCTCTAATATGTGTACAATTGAGAGCGAAACACTGAGATCTTTTTCCCCTTTTTTCTTATCCTTTTCTTTATATCCTTTTTTTATCCGTTAGCGTCATCTTGAAGATCCACGAGCATCTTCTTATTTATAGTAGAATGGGAAATTGAGATAACTATTCAAAGCGATTTGCAAAAGGAATATGGATTGAAGATAAAACTCGTTTAGAGAAGTACATGCAAAGAGAGAAATTTTAATGGAGCAAGCCTATTTCTTTCATCGGAAATTGGATTCTCAAATTACGATCGTGGTTTTCATAAATAGATGATTATGGTGAACGATTTACTTCTCTCCACAAATTATTTTCCATTCAGATCTAAGTGAAGTAAATAAGCTCCTCTTTTACATTTTTAAATTTCAATATTTTGCAAAATACCCGTGCAGATATTTTTATTTGGTCCTGATGTGAAAAACTGGAAAGGACCCCATAAGGCGCGGCACGCTTTCACTGGTAAATACCCCATCAAGATTAAAAAACTATTCTGGATTCATTATTTGCAATATTTTATTTCAAGCGATTTCAATAAGTTTTAAAGAATATTAGAAAAATTTCAAAAGAATTTTAAAGGATGTTAAGTGAACTCAAGAATTTAAGGATTTTCGAGAGCTTTCACGCAATTTAAAAAATGTCAAGACACCTTAAGGGATTTCAAGAGATTTTACAAGATTTTAATGATATGAAGATTTGCTAAAGGAGTTCAAGAGATTTTAAGGATTTAAGGAATTTTTAAAGACTTTAAAAGAAAATCGAAGATATGTTGTTTCAAAATTTGCAATTATTTTAAAGTGTTTTTAAGTATTGCATAATTTTAAAGGATTTTCAAAAGTTCTCGAATTTCAAGTGACTCTAAATAATTTTAAAGGATTTTAAGAATGAGATTAAAGAGAATTTAAAGATTAAAATTAATTTAAAACGACTTAAAAAGATTTCAAGTGATTTAAAGTATATTTTAAAAATTTCAAAATAATTTTAAAAGAAATTCAAAAGAATTCAGGTGAATTTCAAGATTTTAAAGTAATCTAAACATTTTGCCATTTTGCCAAGTGATTGTATGTGATTTTAATTGATTTAAGGCGACTTCAATCCATTCCAAGTGATTTAAGAAAATTAAAATTAATTTCGAAAGAATTCGAATGAGTTTAAAGATTTTCTTAAAACAACTTGAAATCGTTTAACGATTTTCAATTATTTAAAAATATTTGTAAGTACTGTAAGGAGTTTTTAATGATATTAAAAAATTTCAAAAGATTTTTAAAAGATTATAAAAATGAATTTTCTAAAAGTTTCAGAGTTATCAAAGAATGTGAAAGGATTTCAAAGAAATTTCAAGATTTTGAAGGACCTACTTTGATACCAAAAGTGTTTTTGGATCTTTAAAAATATGTTAAATCTTTTGAAATCAACTGAAATTTGTTGAAATCCCTTGAGCTAATAAAAATTATGAAAATATAAAATCATAAAATGTAGTTTCATAATAATTTTGATGGAAAACTTGTTTAATGTTCCTAGAAATATTATTTTAATAACCATATTCGCAATATGGTTAATCCAAAACAAGTTTTCAATCTAAAACCGGAATATTTTTGTAGTACTCTATATTAATATTTGTGGATACACATTTCACTTCAAAAATATTATTTTATTAATAAATTCGTTTACGATCATTTTCAGGTTACAAAGTCTGTTACTTTTATCAAATATCGGAATTTTACATGTTTAATTAACTTTTCATATCTTGAAATGAATACTCTATAAATATAATCCCATAATGAGAAACAAAATAAAAACAATACCTTCATACGCAAACAATCCAGAAATATGATACTGTCAACTTTTTAATATTCATACATTGATACAATAAATATATTCACAGTTAATATTATTTTATGAAAGCGTTTTCAGGTCCTCAAAATATGAATTATAACTGCTGTTTTGTGTCATAGAATTTTGTACACTGATGTACTCCAACTTAATGTGGTACATCTAATTTTAAATGAATTTTCACAGATACTTTTAGTGGTTTATTAAAAAAAGGGATACTGAATTACAATGTTTAAATTAGACTAATTTGAATGAGTGACGAGAGTACTACTTGTTGTAGAGTATTGAGTAGTTCTCGTCTTGAGAGCC
>JAUESI010000026.1:4667518-4678938 GCA_032275145.1 Synergus laeviventris | reverse complement strand
TTCAATGTTCTTTACCGTTTCCTAAAGTTGGGGAATTTGAACATATAAAATCAATAATTTTTCTAAGTATCACATGCCCTTAAGAGTCACAGTTTGACGGTTTTCCCTAATGCTAATGTGGTCCTGATTTGGAAAACTGGAAAAGACCCCATCAGGATCCCAAACAATTTTGAAAATTTTCCAACGAAAAAGCAACTTTTGTTTCACGAGCCGATTCGAAACGATCTCCAATATAAAATAAGTGAACCCACACTAAAAAATGACTTTCTTTGATCAAACTCAAACTCAGACAAAGAGGAGTATTTTTTAACTTTTAACTAAATTCTCAAGTGCAAGGAATTCGACAAATGAAACAAAAAGAATTAAATGAAAATGACACGCATGGAATAAATGAGAATATTTTTTGTGTTTCAGTCAGCATAGTTTCCGTTCAGGGTGTAGCTGGCCAAACTGCAACTCTGCCATGTGATATTCAACCTAGCGAGTCCAACGATTCCGTTTCCATGGTGCTTTGGTTCAAAGAGTCTTCTGGCGAACCCGTATTCAGGTAAGCATACTGCAGTCGATATTTATAAGCGCTTTGAAATTTAATGGACGTTCTTTGCCCTTCAGTCCTTCACCGGTAGAACATAACACACAGCTTCCGTTTTAAAACAGAAAACGCTTTCTCGCAGCTAATGCATGTTTAGAAACGAAAAGTTTCGTACCAATTTTCCATAGAGTATCTGTATGCATCCCGTTCCTCGTATAAAACCACACGTGAGAGAGAGCTTACAAATAGATACGAATTGATTGAAAATAAATATATACATTAGCGATGAGTTTGATACAAGTTGGTTATTCATGAAAGCCGGGTTATACAGGTATCGAGAATTCCAATGGCTTTCCCTTCCTGTATGATCATACCAGATATGTTGGAAATTCGTGTTGCTTCAAACCCCATAATCATACAAATTACTTTTTGCGAAATATATGCCAAGGACATCAATGCCTTGTATAAATAAATGCATCTTTCCCTTGTATAAAACTGTTAAAGACGTGATGAAAACACTAGGTACGTAAATATGGTATGGCTGAGTAAAGAGGAAAGATATATAGTATAGTACCTAAAGTACACATTCGTATTCTAGAAGTGTTGAAGCAGTTGACCCAAATCGGCAATATCGGTAAATTCCAATTCCTTTTCCTGTAAAAGGGGCAATCGTCATAATTTCCGTTGAGAACCTGTGTGTTTATATCGTTCTCCCTTGGACCTGTTCGAAGAGGGAAATGTGTGCTCTTTTCCGAAGCCGATATTACCTCGTCCATGGTAAAGTGAGTACGCGATATTGAAGGATTTGTAAGCTCCCCTTAACCGGGTAGCTGGAAAACATCGTTTACGCGGTACTTAAACTTCGACTATATGTATCTCAAGCAGTAAACATAAGGAAGAGTGCAGAAACGAGTGCTGGTAAATAAAGTACCACTTGAGAAAAGTGTGGAAGATTTTACCGAATTCAAATATAGATAGACTGTAAACCTTTTATTATATGAGATAGGACATTTAATTTTTAACTGACATGTCATATAAGTACGAGTATTATAATAATAAACTGTCATGGTGATAGGGAAAATCATGGGATGCGATAAGCACGCGATAAACGAGCCGAACCGTTATAGAAGCTTCAATATGGAAAGACAGACAAAAAGCATTATACTTTATTATTATGTATTATATTATATTATATGGCGTTGTTTTTCGTTGGATTTTTAGATATTCAATGGAATTGAATAAGATTTCATGAGATTTTAAGGAATTTAATTATGGTTTTTCGTATTTTAAGTAATTTTAAGGAAAATCAAGTGATTTTTCGATTCACAAAACGTACATTGGGATATTTTATAAAAATTGAAGGGATTTCAAGGAATTTTCAGTAATTCTACGAAATTTATTGAGATATTGTGTAATTTTAAGGATTTAACTGTTTTTTTGTCGAAATTTCAAGGGATTTTACGAAAATATTTTATAATTTTACGATATTTTTCAGGAATTTTAAGGACCTTTATACTCAAAAAGGATAGCAACTCCAATTTTTTAAAAATATATATATGTTAATATATATATGTTAAAAAATAAGAATCCGTGTTTTTTTCGCCGCAAAAACAATTTTATGGAGTAAAATCCACCCCTAAATTTCACCCATAAACCTTGTTTTTTTTATATTTCCCAAAATTTTGAAAATAAAAATAATATCAACCTGTACTACTTTTTCTAAAAGGGTAGCAACTCCTATTTTTTAAAAGAGAAAATTCAGTTTTTTTAAATTCATTTTTGACTCTAACAATCATAGAGTATTACATATTTATTAAAAAATATTCAAGAATACAATTACAATTTTTAATATTTTAAATATTACAAGATATCAAAGGAGTTTGTGAAATTCATTTGGATTTCCAGAAATATTAAGGGAGTTGATTTTGTTGGATTTTCAGGAATTTTAAAGTATTTAAAAAGATTTCACGAGATTTTAAGTCATTTTAATGAATTTAATGATATTTTTCAGGATAATAAGTAATTCTAAAGAGTTTTAGGTTTTTAGGAATTTTAAGAAATTTACGTAGAATTCATTTGATTTTGAGTAAATTTAAGATATTTGAAATCATTTTCAGAAACTTTAAAGGATTTTGCCAGTTATTAGGGGTTTATTGAATCTTAAGAAATTGAAAGGGTTTTGGCGAGATTTATTGAAATTTTCAGTAATTTTTAAATATATTTAACGAAATTTTCATGGAATTTTAAATAATTTTAAGGAATATCAGGTACTTTTAAATAATTCAAGGGATTTTACAGAAAATCGTGGAATTTTAAGGGATGTTAAGTAATTTTAAAGCCTTTTAAGGGATTCAAGAGATTTAACGGAGTTTCATAAAATTTTAAGTACTTGTCAGATATTTTACAATATTTTATAGGATGTTATTAAGTTATTTCAAGGACTTAAGTGATTTCAAGATATTTTACCAGATGTACAATGTCAAAAATTTGAAGGGATTTGAATATATTTTCTGGAATTTTATGTAATTGTAAGGGATTCTACCACATTTTATAGGATATTAAATCATTTTAAGGACTTTTAAGGAATTCAAAGGATTTAACAAAATTTCGGTGGATATTCAGTAATTTTATAAGAGAATTATGGGATATGGGATTTTGAGTAATTTTAAGTAATTTTAAGGAATATAACGATATCTTGTGAAATATTGCGAAATCTCAGAAAATATCAAGTAATTTTATCAAATTTGAAGGAATTTTCTCAAATTTTGAAGAATGTTAAAAAGGATTTTAATGAATTTTATGAAAATTATGGAGATTCCTGAAATTAACCAAAAAATTACAAGTTTTGATAATTATAAAGTACTTTTGAATCCCTTAAATTATTTTAAAATCCCTGATTCGAATTTGTTTACAACCCCTTAAATCTGTTTAGCAAAAGGTACAGTAGAAAAACGAAAAATGATTCGCGTGCAGATCATAGTTTATTTATAATTTCTGTTATTAACAATAAGAAATATTTAATGATTACAATTGTTTATTTTAAATAATCTGATTCAAATCCAAATTAAATCCATTTAATGACAATAACAACATATTTCTAAGAGAAAATGAAAACAAATTTCTAATTCGTTATTAAAATATATATAACAATAGTAATTGTTAACATATGGTGTCATTGAGCAATGAGCACCTCATCCATGTATTTATTTATATACATTTGTTATATATTCGCTTATATACCATACTCGCAGCGACTCATCTATAATACTCGCGAAATTAAATTAGGACGATATCTCTTTAAACTCTAAAGTATTTCTAAATGCTATTTTATGTTAAATTTCCCATACTCCAGAGTGAATATCAGCCCCTCAGAATTATATTAAGGAATGGAATTTTATTATTGTCATAGAATTGTCATAAACTAAAAATTAAAAACTCGTCCATCATAATGCAAACTGAACTAGTTTAATGATATTATAACTAAAAGTTAATACCTGTTCTTGATACGTGTAATATGTGCATCCGCATGTTATGCGAACACTTGGACATATGCGAGAACGCATACAAGGTGAGGATCGGAGATCGTCGATAGACGTACTTAGCGCCAAACGCATTGACTAACAAGGACGTGCTTCCCCTAAGTGTAGGATCATTGGCGCAAACAGATGTGCAGTCGTACATGTGTATACTGGCTTAATTGCATGTGAGATGCTTCAACGGTTTGTGCACACAAAGGAAGTGACGTAGAGATACGGGTTTTAATTAAGCCTCAATTACGCAGTCGTCATTAGAAAATGAATTGCTAGGACGATTAAGAGCCACCTTTCTACGTCTAAATCTATAGTTTAGCCAGAGCCCTGATCCAACGACGTGATCATTTTTCATGATCAGTGGGTAAATGAAGACAATTTGCATTAGTTTGATACAATAATGTCTGCATGAAAATTAAGCTTCTAGAAGTAAAGAATCATTTCAAATTATCATTTTTAATGTTTCAACATGAGAGATTATTTTGTAAACTGAACTCTAAATAACCCTCTTCTCTCTAGGGCAATCTTAATCTCCCCTGAAACGATTTTGTAACAACTTGTGCTTGAAAACCTGGAATACTAACTACCCTGTTAGCCAGTCTGTTTTATACCCATAATAAAATCTGCAATTAACGTCGCCAATATTAAGGTTGAAAATTTAGATTTGAAATTAGATTTAAATTTATCAGCTGGATACATTTTTTTTATAAACAATGAAATTAATTTCCATATATGGAACAGAATTGTTTCCGCAAGACAAGATTTATATATATATAGTTATAATCTAACAGCTTGACACAAAACTTCAGCATACCTTGAGAGTTGAGAGACATATTATTATGATTTGTAAAGCTCACTGTGAAACAAAACTAATTAATGTTTATATTCAAACTTCGATAACTTGCAAACTTCGGAAATTCAGGGAAGTAATATCGTAGGAAGAAACTTATCATATATTTTCTCCACTACATTAAATTAATTGCCTCCCTAAACCGGAAATTGTTTCATAAAAAGATACTTAGTTATAGAAAACAACATGCAATTATAATTTCTTTCTTCATAACTGTTTTTTTCTTCAACTTTCTCATCTTGTGTCTATAATTCTCGATAAAGCAGATTGCTGAACTAACATAATAAACCGGATATTGATAAACAACTTTAATTACAATCATCGAATTTTCCTATAGCTAACGAGCTGTCTTTGACAAACAGAAACATCATCGTTTAATTCAGTTAAATGGTCAGCAAACTTAGGTATATTAGCTGACGTTAACGATAAACGGTCAAATTCATCCTCAATCAGAACTCCTCTCATTTGCGCGAAAATCCACCGAAGTGAATTAGAGAAGGGGTCAATTACGAATCACTAGCAATAGCATGTCGTCGGTCAGGTACAAAGTTCTAGAGAAATTGTCAGTTGGCGATTTGCATCATGCTTTTAACTCTATTAAGACCTTGATCTGACTTTCCTGTAAAGACTCCTGCCATGCGCACTTTGAAAATGAAATACTTCACAGATTTCTGAAGAGGAACATCTACAAGAAGCTGCGTTTCGGTGTTGAACTATGCACAGAAATTTCAGCACTGAATAATTGGTTGATGTAGAGGATACTCCAAAAGTTTCCTTTCTTTGTACAGTTTCCTTCGCCATTTTCCCGTACATTATCCTTCAAGGAATCTTGCACATAAAAAAAACAGAGGGATGTTTTTTGTAGATTGATTTCGATTGGTAGAAGTGTTATCTGCGTTGTGAAAAAACATGGAATAAAATCTCTTCTGGATTACGAGACGTCCCCTGTAGATACTAAGAAATTAGTTAAAGTTAGAGTCATAATAAGGAAGGTACCCCAGGTGTCCCTCGCCAATTTGATATACTGCAATATATTGTAGTTCATCAAAAAATAAGAGACACGTGTTTTTTTATAGTCGGAAAAAATTTCTCTCAGGGGTGAAATAAACTCCTCAATTTTACCCCCAAAACTCGTTTTCTCTAACGCCAAAATTCTGAGGACAAGAAATACTGATACCTGTACCACTTTTTCCAATAGGGTAGATATACTCCTATTTTTTAAAAGGGGAAATTCAGTTTGTTTAAAATAATTTTTGTCTCGAACAATCATAGAATATTACGTATTTATTAAAAAATATTTGTATTCGAAAAAATATTCAAGAATGCAATTGCAATTTTAAATATTTGCAGTAATATTGCTATACTTCGCTGTGGTTAGTGCAAAAAATTGTTATACTTCTCCAACACTTTTTTGAGGACCTACCATTATTTCTCATTATTTAAGATGTAAATAAAAATAAAATTTTACATCAGCTTATTTGTTAGTTCTTATAGTATTTACAATATCAAGCTTTCCATTAATATCGTTATAATTTAAAACGTTATGAAATAAATCATTTATATAGGCTTTATAAGATATGATGAGGTATATGGTAACATATTGTGGACACTGAAAACATACTGTTATTTTTTTTTATTGTTGCTAGCTAATGAAAGAAAAAAGAATTTTGATTGTGAGTACTTTTATTATATAGAAGTAATAATATATTTTTGACTTTCTAGATATAAATTTCGTAACTCAATTTTCACTTTTAAAAAATAGTCGTTGTTGAAATATTTTTTAAAAAAGTTTTAGGGGTGAAATATAAAGGTTTATTTTACCCCCTAGAAGTGTTTTTTCTTCAATTATATTACATTATTTTAAGGTAGGAATACCAATGTAAAATTGGTATTAATGAAATATTACTACTTAACTATATCGCTGCCTGATAAATACCTCATTATATTAAAGTATTTTTATTGAAAATAAAAATCCCGACCAAGACCTCGTTATAACTTTATTTTAAATAGGGCTAAATGAGGCAATTTCTGCAAGGGTATTTTTTAATGAACTATATCAAAATCGGCAAGGAACACCTCGGGTATAATCTTTTTTTTAAGATCCTAGTTACTCTTCAATAATTATTTTTGCCATCACTCAAAAAAAAGTTTCTAGTTAATATAACTAGAAAATTCTGGTTAATTAAGTCTGGGTAATTCTTTATGGTTAAAAGTTTTCTGGTTATTATTTTCTGATTATTATTTCTGGTAACAAAAGTTCTAAAATACACCGCAAGTATGATCCTTGGCATCCTTGTCATTAATCAACTAGAAAAAAAAGTTGTTTTCCCCACAATATCTGGTTGTGTTTACCAGAATATCTAATTAAAATAGCCAGAAGATGATTAACCAGAAACTTCTAATACTTTTTAACCAGGATTAGAGTTCTTAGTCGGTTATATTATTTCGAGAACGGTAACGATAGCAGACGATAGTGAGAATATAAGCGAGAATATAACCGAGACTTAAGTTCTCTGAGAATTTATGATTTTTAGAAATTTTAGCGCCAAAGGAGGTAAGTATCAATTAATCAGCTGATAATATATAATAAACTGTAATACTTACTTCTATTAATGCACAAATGCACGCAGACCTATATGTTATGTCAGGTTATGTTATGCTAGTAGGTTATGTTAGCGCCTAACCTATATATTATTTCCTCATTAAAATCTACGCTAAAATTCTTATCTTTTTATATTTCAGATATGTAGTGTATATTTTAAAAAAATTATTAATTTAAAAATAATAAATTCTCAAAAATTCTGTCATATTCTCGGTTATATGACCCGGACTTAAATTCTCGAGAATATAAGAACTCTAGTTAAAATAACCAGAATTCTAGTTATTACTTATTTTAACTAGACTTTTTTTTTGAGCGTACAGACAAAGAAGATAATTCTTCTCTCGTTATCAAGGTTAGAATTACTTAGGTTTTGTTGTGAAGAGACTAAGAGAGTGCAGCGATTAATAATACGCTAATGGTGTCGCGAAAACGCAAAATTAGTGGATTTTATGTACATCAGATCTTAGCTGGAAGTAGTTTCGTGGCAATCGACGAAATTGCCGTCGTGGTTTCTCTCTTGGAATCTCGTTCCCTTTACTCAAGCCCTCGCCTGCGGTTGACTTTTCTATGCACATTTTGCACACCTATGCAATTCCCGTTACGTTTACCTAGACATATGCCTACGTACGGCGATGGCGCCGCAGTTCGAATTATCGCACCATTGTCAGAGCCACAACGCCGCGTAATAGTAAACGAGTACATATATGAAGGTGCGAACGAATGAGTACCAAACCGACAAGAGAGGTGCTTTGCCGACAAACCTGAACGTGTCGTTATTACGTTCCATTGTGCAATGCTGCAACGCATGCACTTCGTCCTGACGATTAAGCTTTTTCTTTGAAAGTGCCCGACAATTCCAAAGACTTGATAAATTCCCTTTTTCAATTTGAATCAGCACAAAAATAAGGGGCACATTATTTATCTATGAAAACCATGGAGCAATTGATAATGTCTCAACTGAGAAAAGTGGATGTTTAAATTTACATGAAAACTATTATCCGCGCGCCAGTAATTTCTCGTATTTGCACTTCTTTTATTAAAAGCAGAGCTTCATAAATCTCTACCGCGGATTTTTTATTTAGTATGGTTTCAAAAGATTTTAAACGATTTCAAGACATTTCGAGAATTTGAATGCAATTAGAACTCTTATTTTTTTTAAATGTATAACATTAAATTACATATCCTTTAAAATCTCTTTAAATATCTTGAAATTTTGGAAAGTATTTCGATGTCCATTGGAATTTATTAAAATCACTTGAGTGATAACTTTTTAAGAATTTTAATATTACCCTAATATTCTGTAGTCATTATAAATGTCTTGAAATGGTTTAAAATATATTAAAATCTCTTCAAACTTTTAAAAAAAAATTTGAAATTCATTAAAATCACTTGAGATTTCTTGAAATCTATTCAAATTCCTTGAAATTCGTTTAAATCGGTTAAAATGTCTTGAAATCTACAGAAATCTTTGAAAAATCCTTCTGATAACTTTTTCAGCTCTTTTAAATAAAAATTTGTTAGCATCCCTTGAAATTTTTAAAAATCCCTTAGTATTTTTTAATCTTAAAAATTCGTTAAATCACTATAAATATCTTCAAATCCTCTAATAATTCTTGAAATCTTTTGAAATATATATAGAAATCTTTAAAAAATCCTATTGATAACTTTTTAAGCCTTTTAAAATTACCCTTAAATCCTGTAGTTATTATAAATATCTTGAAATTGTTTAAAATATATTAAAATCTCTTCAAATTCCTTCAAACTTTTTAAAATAATTTTTTAAGCAACCTCTGGAAATCCTGTAAAATCCTTTAAAGTCTTTTTTAATCTCTTAAAATCTCTTAAAATCGTTAAAAATGTTTCAAAGTCCATTGAAATTCCTTGAAATTCGTTTAAATCGGTTAAAATATCTTGAAATCTTATTTATTCTATAGAAATATTTGAAAAATCCTTTTGATAACTTTTTCAGCTCTTTTGAATAAAAATTTGTTAGCATCCCTTGAAATTTTTTAATCTTTAAAATTCCTTAAAATGATTAATAATTCTTGAAATCTTGTAAAATCTATAGAAGTCTTTGGTATTTCCTCTTGAAAAATGTTTGAGCTATTTTAAAATTCTCTTGAAATCCCTCAAATCAATAAAAATCTATCAGCATCCCTTGCAATGTTTTATAAAATCCTTCAGCCCTTTATACTCCCTAAAATTTGTTAAAATTCCTTAAAATTACTATATATGGTATATAATATAGTAATAATCTGGAGATTATTAAAAATTCTTCCCTAAGGTCCAAAGAGATTAATTGCCAATATACCATAATATCTCAGGTTGTACAGAAAAAAGGGTTCTAATGAAGTCTATTTTCAAATTAAGTCGTGATCATGTTGGCTACGTGCCCTACTTTTGATAGGATTATCCGAAATACTATAGTATATAATCCTGGCTTCTGCTTTGCCCATATAACAACCGATAATTATCCTTCTACGTATGTCCATGAGGGATACCTTTAATCTTCAACCTCTCATATATACTTACCACCAGGAATTACTCATTAAGGTCTGTCCACAAAAGAAAAAAATACTCCCAAACATAAGAAAGATGCGGTTTATTATGTAGATTCACAAACTGATAGAGACGGCAGAATTACCAAAGTTTTATCTTACTTGTTCTTACACGGAATATGCTTATGTCGAAATATATTTCCGGGATCGTAAATTTACTCACCGCCTTATCTTTCCTTATAAAATTTAAGTTTTCAAGTTTAATGGGGTTCATAAGCATATTTTTCGATGTCGCACTTTGGAATTCTACGACAATTAGGTTCGTATATATAACAATTTACAGAAGTAGGAATGGGAAAGAAAAATCACTTCTTAATATGTTTTTTTTACTTCTGAAAAAATTAATAATTTATTATAGAGGAGTTTAAATCCGTGTTTTCCGATAACAATATATTTCTCTGTTAGTATCCAGCGCATTCAGTTTACTTGAATTTATATGTAAAAAATTATTCCGCCGGAAAAAAATACAAGTGCAAAAGCCTGTTTTATGCGTCAAGCGAGAGAAACGTGGAAAGGTCATAATAATACGACATCGAAACATTAAAATGTATTTTTAGAAACAATAGTCCCCTTTTATAGACGGGTAAAGGTAGACTATTCAGAATGCAGTTCACTATGAGGTGACATTTTGTGGCTTACGAACCGCGTTATTGAGTTTAGGAATAGGTACATTCTGCTGGCAAGCCGCCATGTGACAGTTAAGTTTGAAATATATATGCATTACAACCTAACTTACAAGTATTGGATACAGATATTAGTGATATTGAGGAATGCTTATTATAAATTCCATTTAACTGGGGAAAACCGAGAAACGATAGTGAATTTTGTGATGAATTCTTTAATTTTTATATACATACATCATTTTATAAAATCGTAATATTTTTTCCATTTTGGGAATGAACATTATCGTACTTTAGTTTGGAATACTTAAAATAACACGCAGCACGCTTTCACCGCGAAATCTCGAGCCGCAATCTCTTTTCACACAATGATTGGATTTCCATTCGCTGCCTAAAATTGAAAATCGAGATCAGAGCTGCCAATTGATTTTTAAAAATTTAAAGCCATTTCAAAAAATTTCAAGTGGTTTTAGGAGTTTTTAAAGATTTTCAAAAGACTTTTAGGGAAGTGAAGATTTTAAAGTAATATAACATTTTGTTAAAAGTAGATGTTATCAAACTGATGATATTATCTATATTTATGACGTATTAAATAAAAGACAATGTACTGTCTAAATGGAGAGTCTCTATAATAATAAAATTTGGGAGACTCTAGTTTTCTCCTTTGAGTAAAATAAAAAACTATAAACTCATTCTCGACGATCGGGCCTTTGAAATAAGTACAAATC
>JAUESI010000026.1:4648587-4660801 GCA_032275145.1 Synergus laeviventris | reverse complement strand
ATGCTTTAATTTAGTTATCAACTTAATTTAAGCCAAATCTAAAAACAAGTCTTACATGAATTTAAGACTTTTTTTTTCTGTGTTACAATTTAAGTTCCAGTACAGTCAATACTTTGAACTCATACATCTTGACAGCAGTTTTTAAAAATAATTTCCCTACTCTGTTGTGTTTTAATTATCATAAATTTATACCGCGGTCATATCAATGACGTTTATCATTCACTGAAGTTACTCAGAAGATGATACTGAAACTTTCCCTCCGGGTTATATCGCCTGGCAATTTGCGAATATGCAAAGTCAGCATCAAAGTAGCATTGATCCAGGATCGTCGGAAGAAGCTTGCACGCCTGTGTGTATATAGATACGGAGGAAAATGGAATTGGAGCGAGAGGGCCACTGTGAACTCGTGCGAAGAAGTGTATGCGGGAATCGATGGGAAATTCATTGCAGCATGTGACCTAAGGATCAAATCTGTGAATTCGCGCGAAGAACTATAGGCACGAAGCGATAGGAATTTGATTACCGCTTCAGCCTTGGTCATGGACCAATTTACACCGGACCGGCGCGGCGCCTCACCCAAGCATTCAAGAGAGGCTGTTTTCACTAAGTTCCTTATGGACCAGCAACTTTAAGAGCTGTGACTACTAAATGTCGCTCACTATCGGAACCATAAAGTTTATCGTCTTTCAAACCTTTGACGCTCAAACCCAAGTTTCTCGTGATTCAAGATCCAATGCTCGCTCGACCATTTCACCCCGAGAAGCTTCGGGGATCGCTCGAACGACGTAATTAATTTTTAAAGACGCTCCTGAGATTCCTCTAGCGAATTACTCGCACTTCGATCACCAGCCTGAAACTAATGCAGTAGAGATTTCTGTTAGAGACTGATCAAGCGAGTTCTAATATTAATATGGTTCAGTAAACTGAAAACATTCTGTTTAATTGTGACAATGGGAAATTATTTACTTTACAAGTCTAGAAGTATGAATTTGGATGTTTTTTGCAAAAATTACACGTCTGTTGCATGAAAATGATCAAAAATATTTTATGCAAAGTAATCTCCATTGCTATTTAAACATTCTTCCCACCTCTCCGGAAGGTAAAGCAAACCAGTTACCGCCCAGTGATGCGAATAGATGGTAATCCATAGGAGCCAAATCTGGAGAATAGGCGGCATGCGCCAGTATTTCCCAACTGAACGCCTCGATCGTTTCCCTGACCCGTTTCGCTGTGTGTGGTGAGGCATTATCGTGAAGAAAAATGACTATGTGTTGCCTTCTTCCATAATTCGGACGTTATTCTTGTAATGCTCGATTTAAATCGATTATTTGTTGTTTATAGCGATTCGTGTTGACAGTTTCACCAGGTTTTAGCAGCTCATAATAGATAACACCCTTCTGATCCCACCAAACACACAGCATTGTCTTTCCAAAGCGATTGGGTCTTGCACTGAATGTCGATGGTTCGCCTGGATTCACCCATGATTTATGACGCTTAGGATTCTTAAAATAGATCCATTTTTCATCACCTGTCACGATTCGATGGAGAAATGACTTTCGTTTGAATCTGTCGAGCAGAATTTTGCAGGTGATTTTCCGATTTTCTTGCTGCTTTTCGTTCAGTTCATGTGGAACCCATTTTCCAACTTTCTGAATCTTTCCCATTGCTTTCAAACGAATGGAAACGGCATTCTGCGACACATTCAGTTGATCCTCGGATTCGTGTTGAGTTTGAGTATCATCTTCATCCAATAAGGCTTGCAGTTTTTTCTCTTCGAACTTTTTCAGTGGTTTTCCACGATCTTCGCTTCTCACATCACAATTACCACTTTTGAATTTTTTAAACCGCAGATGGCGCTGCAAAAGCGGTCATACGGTCCCTAAACTGATGGCAAGTAACATCTATAGGGAAATTCCGGTTACATAATTCTAGACCTGGTATGAGCGCCAAGATTTCGAATGACAGAATAGCAAGATGTAGTGAATAGTATATTGCACAACAAGGGGCGAAAGGCGACAATTTCACTCCTGTGATATCTGCTAACTTCACACTCGTGAAATTGTCGCCTCGCCCCGAGTTGCGCATACAATTTTTCATTATACCGCAAATCGAAAATTCGATTTGAGATGCTTAGAGCGTGGTACGGGGTCCAGGGCTTCGCCCCGGTGGTGACCAGGGGCGAAGCCCCGCTGGGGGTTCGGGGGACCGAGCACTCCGAAAGGAAAATAAAGCCATTTTAAAAGAATTAGATAAATTATATATTTCTAACCTTCAAATATTCACAAATTGTTTTATTGTTTATTATAAATAATGACATTTCGACTTATCGTTACATTATGATGGTCGAGAATTAATCGGAAAAGGAAAAAGATAAAACAAGTGAAGTGCGAATACTTTCTACAGCATATTCGGCGCTAGTGTAGCATATGTAAATGTGCGAGTGGACAGAAAAACACCGCCATTTGCATTTATCTGTCACTTTCTTCCCTAGGGTAAAAAAGTCCACTTTAGACCCGCTCCACAGGCATCGAAAGTCGAATTTTCGATTGAGGTATGATGAAAAAGTTTTTTAAACCAGAATTTTGATTTCATGCGAATACTATCGGATATTTTAAATTCCATGCTTGTTTCACTTACGACTCCCTTCTGTACAAATAATAGATTTAAATCGATTGAAAACGATAGAAAAAAAGTAAGACCGAAATCTACTTGGAAAGCAAGGGAAATGTAGATTGTAGAGTGTGTGGTTAGGGGGTAGAGACTTGGGAACGTGTTTTAGAAAGTTCTGTGAGAGGGTGTGATCAATTAGAGAATGGCAAAAAGAACATGAAGAGAATTTTAGAGGTTGAAGGTCCATGGTGGAAATGGGTGAATGAATTAGACGAAGAAAAAGGAAGCAAAAGGAAACAAAAAAGAAAAAATAAGGCAGAGGATTAGAATAAGTATAAAATTTTGTCCATTATATCTAGTACGAAATTCATGATAAATTACAATTTGTTCTGGAAATTTTGCCTGCTTTGGCAACTTCTCAAAACAAAAAATAGAAGCTTTGCTGGAGCTTCTAGAGGTTCTAAACGACATCCTGAAAGATTGTTTGGGGTTTGAAAGTTATTTAAGAATCGCTTTTAAATAATTCACATCTTCTCACAAGTATTCGTGAAGTATATATGAGGCTTCAAGGAATGGATGATCCTCTTTGCTTCTACGTGACCGGCAAACGAAGTACGTTGCGGGTCGCAAGAAACCACTTTGCGGATCAACGATGTCCGACTGATGTAGAGAGTAGCAGTGGAGGGAACTACCCTTGCACGAATAGAAACGCCGAGTGATTTCTAAACGAAAGAAAACACCCTAAACAAATTAAAATAATTGCCATGACTTCCGACTGCGACAAGGGTTTCGTCTAACTCATGTGGTCTTTTCCACTTATTCAACCTTCTTTTCCCTTGTGCACATTCTTCCAGTCTCATCAATAATGCAAAGCATTAAATTTTCAACACAAATTACATTAGATATCAAAATTGATGCAATGCATGAAGAAAATAACTGAGATTTGTTAAGATTTGTTAAAGTTTTGTTAAAAATTGAGACTGACTTATATTATCCATTATAGTACAACACTATCTTAGTTATTTCTCACCACGCAGTAGACAAAACTATTTTTACAAGAATTTCCTCAAGCTTGAAGATAGATCTGTGTAAGATGAGTGCAAACTCAATAGAGTCATGAAATTCCAAAACAAAAAATCGAGGAACTCCGAACCACCCTCCGGAATCTAGATTCTTGAGACTCGGGCTGTTACACGATCTCTCCGAGTATTGAGCTTCGAGAAATAAAAGGCTATCTAATTCTCGGACGAGTGCTCTTCTATTGGAAAGATATGTATACGGCAGGTTTTGTAAGTCTTCATGTTACAGGCGAAACCCTGAGAACCGTTTCTAAGGGTTCGATCATTAAATACGATGTAGAGGACGAGATAAAAGAGAAGGGGAAATGTTGCAAGACTGTACTAATGTTTGATTGACTGTACTTAATGTTTGATTGACGAACGTGATGATTCGGTAGATTCAGTTTAGTTCAATATCCCCTCAGAAAGTTTTATTTCATGGGATATACTTCCAGAAAAATATTATATTTTTTTCACGTCATGTAGTTTTGTTATAACATCGAATAATATTCATTAGTGACACAAAAGCATTTTGTGTATTTAAAAATTATTAAAGTATTTAAAAAAATAATATGTTTATTTTTGCTTTAATAAAATAACAATAAACGTAGAAAAGCTAATATTGAATTAATCCAAATTCATGCAACGGTATTATCTTTCATCACTTCACTTGAGATAATATAATAAAACTCAAAATCTGGATAAATATTCTGAGCGCTCATATGTCGGTAATTGATATTGATTTTTTATTGGAAAGAGCCATCATACTTTGCTTTATACACGTACATATAGTATCGTTGGCCCATTTTTCTCGCTCTTCCAGCTGCATATTTACATATTTGCGCATTTGCGTTTGCTAAGTTATTCATTTTAGCAACATAATATTTGCGCTATAAAATTCAAAGTAAACGTTGACATTACATTTCAATTTTCCAGCGAATTTAAAAAACACTTTCTTATCGGAATATTTGACAACACTTAATGTTCTCCTTCCTTAATAATTATGTTTTAAATTTAATTTCAGTTACGATGTCCGGAACATTCACTTCGGTAAAGCAAGGCCTTGGAGTTCCGAGCAATTTTGGGGCAACAGAGCCACTTTTCACACATCAGCACCAGCTCACTTATCGGTCCATAATCTTCGAGAGAGTGATGAGGCGGAGTACAGATGCAGAGTAGACTTTCGAAATTCTCCAACTAAGAATCTCAAAGTCATCCTTACCGTAATCGGTGAGTGAAATATTGTTCCCTAAAAAACATCTTTATAGAAACATTATATTAAACTTAAAAATAATTGTTGCCTTTTTAATATCTCAAGCATATTTCTTTATCAAAGGGCAAGATGGCTATATCATGTCGTCTAAGCTTGCATTTCACTTTTAAGGTTGGTTGAGCTTTTAAGGAGTTTTAATTACTTTGATCTATTCAAGTTGAAAGTAATTTAATCTGTCAGGAATATCCTTTACATGATATTGATTTCACGCGATCTCAAGTTTTCTCAAAGTATCGAAGAGGATCTTGACGTTGCTTCTTGTAATAGAATCGATAAGCTGCTTCGGGTATCCGAGGAAACGTGCGAGGTGAGAGCAGAAGACCTTTGAATGTCGCATCGCTAACGTAATTTGTCCAGCAACCATCCATTAAACTCAATTGCGTCTAAGTTGACTCTTTTGGAAAGCGCGGCTGCTATTATTAAAGTTATAACGGATTACAAATCCCACCAACTATACTTGATCACATTGACAAATCAGCTAGTTTAAAAAGTTTATTTTAAATTATAAACATAGAAGAAACCACTTTTGATCTATTATTATCATGATTGAAATGAAAAAAGACTATGTTTTTAAACAAAATAAGTTATATTTCAATGATCCTAATAATTAATAGGCTTAAAAGGTACAGAGAGAACTTCAAATACAAACGTCCAAGGTGACTATTATGAGTGAGCTTGAATTTGGCCCCTTTCCTGGGTTTTTTTCGCGTCAAAAGCGTTTGAAGCACTTATTAAAGGAAACCCAGTGCACGGTACGGAGTTTATCGAAATTCAGTGATTAATGGGTCGCAAGCGCGACTTCATCTGAAAAGGGGTCTTCGACCTTTACTCGGAAAGAGACCAATCAACAAGCACAAAAAGAAGAAAATTAACGAAATAAACGGGAAAAACTATCCGTGTTATTTATAGACAAATGACTTCCTTTTGGGAAAGAACCTAAGCAATTCAAAATTGAAAAAATATTTCCGTTTGTTTACTAGTTAAGAGAATTAAAAAGAACCTAAAAAAAGTTCTGCACTTGCACAAAAAAAACCAAGGATAAAGGTATAGGTTTTAAAAACACTATGCTTACTTGAATTTCATTTAAAAAATAATTGTACTTATCGCGGAAGAATGAAAACATATTTTTCGTTACTGAAAATGAAGCACTTGACACCAGTAGAAAAGTCGCCATATTCACTAATCTTAACCATGGATCACAAGTTGTGAGATAGGAATTTCGATCTCTTGAAAGATTCGATATCCGTCGATATTTATTCATATTTCGCCGCTCTTCACATTGCTGCTATAAGGACGAAGCATAAACTTTCCCCAAATAACAGGTAAACTTTAACCGCAGAAATTGTTATCTGCAACAAGATTTAACAACATTTTTTTCTGTTCTTCCATAAATCAGGATAAATGCTTAGTTAAAATCATGATTTTAAAATTTACGGACGAAAAAGCAACTTCTTCCTCATATTTCAAGATATTTTTGACTTCGGCATCGTGTTTCTTGAGACCGCACTTTCCACACAGATATGAATATGCGGTACGTATGATACCCAGCGCAGGTTCAGAGCGATTTTCCACCGAGTGGGAGATAACGATGAAATATAGGTACAGGGCGACTGCTAGCTCCGGTGAATTTCGAAATGGCCGGCGGACACCTCCCAGAGGAGGTCGGTGATGTCAACCCGTCGACATCAGTCACCGACGTTTCTACGGAGTATTAATTTCCGTGAAAGGTTCGCGACGCGACCTCTGCCCTCGTCCTCTCTTTTCTCTATCCTTTCATAGATATTGCAGCGCCCGCCGATCTCACTCAACGAATACCGTCATTTTCTTCACCTTTGAGTGCCTTTGAGAGAATAAAACGCCATCGAACATTGTCAAATTTTCAACAAACTAACTACCATTTGGCAGTAATGATATGCGGTATTATAAGCCTCTGTCGGGCAATAATAATTCCTCAAATTTCACATTTTTCATGGATCGTCTGAGAATCCAAGAACTCAGCTAGTTTCATAATTTCCGATCGCTATTATCGTGAGTTCTTTATCTTATGATATCTGTCACCACGTTTCACACTTCGCAAACAGAAGTTGGTGGAGATTTTTAATCTAAACATGGGCCTGCTTACCACTTTTCATTTTCCTTTACGAAATCAGTTTCGGATTGTTAACCTCTATTTCTTCTTCGATCAATTAAAATCTAGAACCTCGACCATGTAGGTCGAGAAATAGAGTTTTGTCCAATCAACCGGAAAAAATGTCGGATTCCCTTACTCCTCCTCTATCACCGAAAGCAGAACTCGTCTTAAGATCTGGAGAATTTCGAGATGTAAACGTTGCAGGAAATTTCTCGGAAGAGTGGATCGCATTCTATCAGCTTCCGGCAAGACATCTATCGTCTCAGAATCTAGGAGGTCGCAACTTTTTCGAGAAGTGGTTTCCGGCAACGAGCCGTCATAAAGTAACGAGCCAACTTTCCCACAGTAATGACTCGGGAAGTGATTTAATTCTTTTTTTTACTAAGGTAATAATAGTGATGTATGGGGCAGCTGCACAGACCGTAGTTTGATCGATTGCACATTTCTGCTAATATTACTCTGACTCCCAATTTTAAAGTAAAGTAAAAGTCTGAGATATTTTTAAATCTACAAATATTCCTTTATTAAAATTTTTCACCTATAATACTATACAATAGTATGTACTTAATGCCTAAATTGCTTTTCTTTTAATTATCTGCTTCTTGTATTTTCGAGAAAATATAATTTGATGCAATTTCACTAATTAGGCCTTGACCTTAATCCACAGTAGCTTCCAATCTTCAAAGTGGCTGACCGCTGAGATAAAAATGTGACTCGATTTGTGAAATTTGTATTTCGCTGTTTGCTCTATAAGATCAGCTACGCACGTGGAATGAATAGATGAGCTCCACGGAGTTGAATTTTTCAAGCGTTGTGGGTCACATCGTTCTTTTCCTCTCTCGCCTTAATACGTTCACCGTTTCCTCCTCGACGAGCACACATGAAAAAAGATCCTCATGATCGGTGAAAATGGAGATAATGTCGCGTGTGACAAGCGTACAAACGGGACTAAAAGAATGTTCGTATATAGTTCTCCATTATTGACCGTTTCCGCGTAATTTACGAATGTAATATAAAGCATTATCTAGTATATGGTATTTTGATAGTAAACTCAAAGATTATATAAAAAATGGTCTACTCAATGCAAACGTACTAATTTATAATCACTGAATGCATTATTCATTTGAAATCATCTGTAATTTCTGTAACGTATTAAAATCTTTTGAAACTACTATATAAAACTTTTGGCAATAGTTAATAATGCAGAGAAAATTCCTAGACTTGGGTAATTTGTTGAGCGGCAGTTATTTTGAAAGGTATTGGATCCAAGTTTTTAGTCTCAAAATTTGATCGAAAAAGAATTAACGTATGTACAGCGTGAAAAAAATTTAAAACACCGATTCGTACTTACATAAAATCACTTTGAATTATCATAATTAGAAAGAAATGTTGACGAATATACAATATTTATTGACAAATTACCAACATGGGGCAGTACCTTTGCTCCACGAACATAAAACTTATAGACTTGACTTGACATGACAATCTCTGTGAAGAGAGAAAAGAAAAGCATGGCGCTGATTTTCTTCGTCTCGTATGAAACGGAAGAAGACAGTGTGTGCATGATGCGCAGCACGACACAACTTGATTAAATTTATATTTAAGAGATGGCGCCAGGTATTTGTTCTGAGGTGACCTGTTGTCTAGTTTGGTGAACCGATCATAGAGATGGCTTGTGCCGATGTTTTATCCAGTAATGTACACTAAAGCTTTACCAAACTGGTAAAAGTTAGATTATTAATAATGGAATTGTATTTTAGAATAAAATTAAGTTAATTTAAAAATTTGCATATTCCAACAACTTTTTCGATGTTTTTTTCATTTCATGAAACACTAATAATTGAACATACACAGCTAGCAGACGACAGATATAGTATATAAGCTCATCTCTCATATAAGAAGTTATATAGTATACAAAACATCTGAAAACTTTAGAGTTCAGCTAAGAGGTAGATAAATATAAAAAAGTAAAAAATTATTAATGTATTGCTCCTACCCAACTTTTTCAACATCCTAGTGATATGCTTAACTAAGACTTTTTTACAATATTTGCAAGTGAATTCCTTTTTTTCTTTCCTAAACATTTCAAAGTGTTTATTAGAAATGTATATATGGGTCTCATAAATCTGTTAAAACTTCTTTGTGCAAATTTGTGCTCCTTATTATTTCATTCACAATTTGAAAAACTGAGGTTATATGATATCACAAACAAGTCGATGTCATGACAATTATTTCGTCTGCTACGTCGGTGTAAAACTTACTTCCCAAACTGTTCTTTCTACTCTACACTAATTAAATACTTAAATTGTGATATACCATATAATATACAATATAAAATGTACAAAGTCTTTATGTTGAAAAATGACAGTTTTACCACTTTAGTAAAGCTTTTTCGTCATTACCGGTAATTACCAGTCACGTAATTCGCGTGACCAATCGGTTAGCGTCATTCAACTATGAGCGCTTAAACGGTTTAACGTTAGCGCTTCAGATTCAGTTATCAGTAGCCAACTATGCTATGAAGTATGAACTAATGGTGATGTACAAAAGCATTGTACCTTATGGAAAATAGTTTGATTTTTTCTTAAAGATCTGATGCAATCAAAACTAAAGCTGTTTCTGTAAAAGACACAGCAAACTCTGACATTCTTTGCCTTAATTTTCCCCATAATTCTTAACTAAAATCGAAAAATTAAAGAAATAAGGTTATGTGCAACTGTCATAACAAGACCAAAACAACACCTGAAAACACGTTTGCCAAACAAGTACCTACGAATGCAAATATTCCTTTCAAAAACGACTTTCTCTTTGTTTTCACTGCTCCAAATTATACGAATTGTATAGTTAATTCTGTAGTCGCCAACTCGCGCGCTGTCGCAGTCATTTCTAAATGTTAATTTGGGAATTGCATATAGTCAATTAGTGAACTTATTATTGGGATTTAAAATTTTTAATTAGAGAACTTTAATTGGAGTTTTTAATCATGTATGTAAGAAATGAAATACAACTTCATAGTACTTATATTATTATTCATAGAAAAGGAACCATGAATACGGTGAAAAGAATATTGGATATCGAACGAATTTCAACGTCGTTTAGCAAACTATATTGATCGGAAAATAATTTCATAGTTTTTTAATATTATAGAGTGCGGAGGATATTGATCAAGATTCTTCGTGACAGAGAAAGCAGAAGATATCATTGTATTCATGGCACTTGTATGTGACTCGAATACGAGTAAATGCAACATGATAAATAAAGACTTTAACAAGGAAAAATATTTCTCTCGTGGACAATTTCTGCTGATATTGGAAAAACCTCTTTCCTTTTGAAAATCCGTTTCCAAACTATTAATTACCCTTATTGAGTAACAGAAAAATCTCTTATATTCAATATTCCTTCAATTATGTGCCAAGGAAAAACTAAAGTTATACGACGGGAAAAATAATAACATAAGACTATCATATTTCATACTATATCTAATCTTTCATGTGGGCATCTTAGCATATGTATACACATTTATTACTTGTAGATTTTCTATCCTTAAAAAATCAGAAAAAAGTAACGACTTGTAAGCCACATAAAAGTCAAAGCTCTTTCTACGAATCTTTTTGTGAAAGTATCGCCTAAGGAGAATGGATACTATAAACCAACGATGACTAAGGGTAAAAGGCTCAGAGTATCACAAGGATCGAAAGGAGACTCTAAAAACCCCAAAAGATACGAGACATTATCATCCCCCGGGGCTGTGTTGATTTCTTCAAGATAAAAAAATATATATAAAATGAAAGTGCAGTGTTCCTCCTACCCTTCTTTCTTTTCTCTTCTCCTGAGGCGGCTACGTTTCGCTGCGTTTTCAAAGCGTTCGTTGTCGTTTTGCCCTCGATCGCAAACAGCCGAGGAAAATCGCTTATCTCGTGGTCGCAGCTTTCACGACCGGGAAAACGTACGTAAATACCATAGGTAGGGGTACGAGTTGCATTATCATCCGTCGTAAGCCGCAAAATACCAAACCCGTCTTTTATTTCCGTCTACTTTCCTCTCACCAAAGCCGTAAACAAGAGGTTGGGTGGAGAAGTAGGACATACCGAGGATATCCGGGGACCATTCCTTTACCTAGGAAACTTCCAGGAAATTAAATCCTTTCCTTGTTAGCCATGTGTGAAATATAGAGGTGCAAAACGTTCAGAAATATATCACTGAATGAACATTATCTGCACACACTGCACGTACTCTTTATAGAATCTAGAAATACTAAACTTTGAATACTTTACTATAAACTTTAGTCATGGTTCTTTCGTTGGAACATCCTAATTATTTATTTATATTTGTTTTCTTCACCCTTTCCGAATTCGCTTGGTTTCCCTCATTCAATTTTGCTATTTTGTGCAACAACGTAAAGTCTTCTTTCTTTCCCACGGAGATAGGTATGCGCGCATATTCCACTGAAATTCCACAATAATTTTTAGCCCAAATACTCCGTCTTTCCGGCTTTTCTTATTCCTCCCTTCGTGGTGCCGTCCGTTGCGAGTTTCACGTTTGCGCAAACTGATTCTAGTATTTTCTAGACGCTCTGAGGATAATTTATGAATCTTCACGAGACGCAAAAGTGCCCCATTGTCATTCGTCCCAGCAAAACGCCGTCTTGAAATATGAAATGCGGTCCTTGTCTTCCCATTTTCGTTGCTTCTCCTCGACTATTTTACTATGAGAATATTCTACCATCAGTTTCTTTTGGTTACTCATTCTCAGTCACAAACCGTAGGTAAACCGCGAAACTCACCACATTTCCAGCTTCCATGATGGAATTTCTCTACCTCTATAGTACTACCGCAAGGAATTTTGCTCCTCAAAGAGGAAAACTAAAACTTTTATAGTCGACTAGCTATGATAAACAACAAACTTGGAAATCATTTCTTCAATACCTAACAAAGCTATCGTGCTCTCTCTCTAAACTTGAATTAGTCAAAATTTGACTAATTTAATTAGTGAATGCATGGTTCACTAAAGTTATATAGTCATTTTTCGTAGATGAGTATTGAAATAGTAAGAAATTTACTAATAGATTAGTAGATAGTTTCACTAATCTTAAATAGTGAGCATAATTGACTATTCTTTAATAACTTTGCTAACTAATTCTTT
>JAUESI010000026.1:4622899-4633336 GCA_032275145.1 Synergus laeviventris | reverse complement strand
CATGCTTTTGTATTTACTAGATGCGCACTAGACGCGCTTTTGTATTTACTAGAGGCGCACTAGACTCATTCTAGATGCGCAGTAGACCCTTATAAAAATGGGACTAAACCTTTTTTCGTCTAGAATGAGTCTAGCACGGGTCTATAAAGGGGCCAATTCTAGATGATCAGTGCTAGACAATCTCGTCTAGCATGCCTCTAGATTTTGGGTAGGGTGCAGTCTTCAATATTTTAATAATGTGTAATGTAAAAAAGAAGAATTTTATCACTGTTGATTTTAATAATTCATTTCATAACACTTCGCATAGGTGAGTACGAAAATTTTGAACAATTTTAACTTTAAATTTGGTTGATCTCTTTTTTTATAAAGTGTATTTTATATTTTCGAGTCCAACTATTTTTCATATTTTGTATTATTAGTCTCAAGATAGCTATATATATATATATATATATATCACTTATTAAACACTTTATTTCACATATGTTGTAATATAGAATATGTTATAATAGGGAATATGTTGTAATATAGAATATGTTGAAATATTAATAAATATTATATTAATATTTAATATTATTAAATATTTATTTTTTAATAATAACATGATTATAACCTTATAGCACGATGTGCGAGCGATATGCGTCTGAAGTGATGACGCATACATCTCGGTCAGTGAGCGCAACGCCGTGAGGATGTTCCGCACGCGTGCGTCGCATTACGCCATCACAGTGAGGGACAAATTGTTATCTGCGGCATGTTTATAACTTAAGGTCGTTTACTTTTTTTCGCAATTCTGAGAACCAGTACATTCTCAAAATTAGCTCTTCTGTCTGGTCGACCCCAATGAGACCTGTCTTCGTGACATGTCCTAATTACATGATTTATCATATTTGCCGGCACACAGATCAGATCAGGTTTAAATTTACGGTACAACAACTTTATACTTGTCACTCTTACCATGTGCCAGCGCTTCAAAGCATACACAATAGCTAGTAACTCCAATCCATAGCTATGATATTTACTCTCTTTCCTAGACGTACGCTTACTATAATAATTAACTAGGTGAAATTGACTATCATTTTGTCTTTGAAGGAGAATCGCTCCAAAACCCACACTACTTGCATCATTATGCAGTTCCCACGCTGTACTACAATATTCAGGGTGTCCTATCATCTATGCACTTTCCGAGATTGTGTGATCGAGCACAAAAAAAAGAAACAGAAAATTCGTCTGCAAAATTTGTTCTGGGCCTTAGTTTGGGCACAGTAAAGCTTCAAACTCCAACTATAAGTCTGTAAGAGAGAATTATGCGACTGATAACACACAAAGCCGTGAAACGGTTGAAAAGGTCAACACAGCACCATCGGAAAATGATAAAGGTTTGACATCTAGAGCGTCAGACGTTCACTGTAGCACCACACATGTTTCCGACCGAAAATTTGTACTACTCGTGTATTAACATGATACCGCATTATACACGATGATACATGCAACCATTGCCGGTAAAGTAATGCTCGCAATGAATACAAATAGAAAATAGACAAAAATAGGAAAAATAGAATATTGAATTGTTTTTTAGTAAATAAATATTTAAAATTTTATAGATGATTTTCAATTCTACAGAGCTTATAATAACAGTAAAAAAAACAAATTTTTAATCTGCTGCGAACGGATACTTTAGGTAATTTAGAAACTTATCAAATTCGTAATTCAGAAGTTTTGAAATTGAAGTAATTTGCAACTTATAAATTTATAAATAAACAAATTTAATACTTCATAAATTTCTTCAATCGTCAATATAAATAAATTTACAATAACTTTTGGTCAAGTTTGCAATGTTCTTGCAAATTTTGGAAAAACTATTTATGAAGTTAATCATAATTTATAAATAAAATCATTCTCGCAATGAATAAATAGAATAAATAATAGTCATACTGGAAAATTGAATTCTTTCTTCTTAAACAACTATTGATTTTGTTTTTCCATATGATTTTCAGTTGTGCAGACAAAAATTCAGAATTTGCAACTATCAGTTTATAATAATCAAATTCAACCCTTTTTTCAATTTATTTATAATTTGGGAAAAGCTATAGGCACGTGCAAGAGCTTATCGTTGGAGGAGAACTTTTGTTTTCGTCAACTTTTCGGTTTTTGGCATACATAAAATTCAAAATTCCCGAAAATTCGAATTCTCGAAAATTTTTCAAAAAATAAAATTTTCGAACAAATATTGTGTTTTGGAAACTTCTTTTTTAAATTTCACTTTCAACAATTATTATTCAATTTTCGGGAATTAAAATTTTCGGTTCATTTTTTGAGGTTACAAGAGGTTAATAATAGTGCAAAAAGAATCAAAACAGTAATTAATATATTTTGGAATATTCTAATTTCATCGTTTTATAGTTAAAATTTGAGCAATTATTAATTTTCTGAACAAATTTCATCAAGGGTTTAAGAACCCTCCTCTTGGTTGACATAACCAAACTGCGCTTGCGCGTGTTTGTTGGTAGATGGGGGGTGTAAATGTTCAAGCTAATGAAACTGTTTAGGGCTCTAATTGTACAGAATTATGTTCTAAATTCAATAATAAAGATGTCCCATCATTCATATTTTTACATAAAATGTTGTTAAAGTTAAGCACTAAAAACGGTCACAGATATTTTGCAGGGTTATATATGATATGAATAAAAGACACTAGAGACAGCAAAGTTCATAATAAAGCACACAATCAGAATTTAGTGTTGATAATTGTAGGTACCTTTGCCTAATAAGAGAGGCAATTACCACAAACTCTCACAATTGAAGAAGCATAATAAAAAAAGAAAGCACAAGAAGCAAGAAGTCCGTGAATCTCCAATAAGACAGGTTTTGAGACTAGCCCTGTAACAACGATACGTCTAGTGACGTATACTATTAACAAGATAAGAGCGATACTTTAATGAGTTAGAGAGAGAAGATCGACATAGGTCTTTCTAAAGTAGCGAGAAATGGTAAATAAGGTGGGAATGAGTAGCCTCGCTGAACAAAAGCGAGAAAAAAACAAACTCTCATCTGACGGGTGAACGGGTAAGACACACAACTTCACTACAGGTCTTTCTAACGTTTCACTAGCAATCCGAACAGTAACGACCCTGACACGGCCTAGAGCCCACTTCCTAGGAGGAAGGTTTTCGTGCAATATAAGCACGAGATCGCCGATTTTGATGGAAGGCACAGGTTTCTGCCACTTAGGAAGGGTTTGTAGATCCTGCAAGTATTCCGATGACCATCTGTTCCAGAAATCCTCATACATCTGTCTGGTAAGCTGCCAGCGTCGTAGTCGATTTTGCTTAAGATCGATGAGAGAAGGTTCTGGAACCGTGAATATAGCAGACCCGACCAAGAAATGACTCGGGGTTAATGGTTCTAGGTCATTTGCATCATCACTCTGAGCTTGTAATGGCCGGGAATTCAGACAAGCTTCCACCTGTATGAGGAATGTTTGTTATTTCCTTAAAAGTCAGAGTAGTATCTCCCACTACTCGACGAAGATACAGCCGCTTCCCAAAAACCTTCGAAGTGCGGAGCGGCTGGCGAGTTGAAACGCCACGAAGTTCCATTATCAGCAAGGCAACGGCTAATAGTTGTAGAGAAGGCAGAGGCCTCCTCGAAAAGTGTGCGGAGTTGTTTGTCCGCACCAATGAAATTGGTACCGCAATCGCTGTATAAGAAAGTATTTATACCACACCTAGCAGTGAAGCGTTTTTAAGCCGCTATGAAGCCCTCAGCGGTGTAGTCTGAGCACGCCTTCAAGTGGACCGCCCTCGTAGCAAAGCATACAAGCACCACAATGTAGGCCTTGTGGCCACGTCCTTTAGTTATTCGCATCCAAATAGGACCAGCATAATCTAGACCACTTACAGCAAAGGGTCTAGACGGTCGAATGACTCTATGGGTAGGAAGTTGACCTATAAGTTGAGTGCAAGTTGTTGCTCGATGTCGAGCGCAAGTAACACAACGACTCAAAACCTTTTTTACCACACGAAATCCTGTGATGATCAAATACTGTCTTCTCAGATATGACAGCGTAAGTTGCGTTCCACCTTGCAGCATGGCCTGGTGTCCATTTCGAACGATGATCGTGGTAAGAATAGAATCCGGGGGTAGAATATAAGGACATCGCTCATCGAAATGCATCACAGCATGTTTCAAGCGACCTCCCAGTCGCAATAAACCGTCCGAGTCCAGGAAGGGCAGCAAACGAAATAGAGGAATTTTGGTAGTAACTGGAAGATCCTTGCGTAGCAGCTGAATTTCGTCGACATAAATCTCCCTTCTCAAGATGTCTGTAGCCAAAGGAAAGTTGATCCCTTCATCCTCTGTTAACTGATATAAGGTTCGGATCGTCAAGTAAGGTGACGATGCAAAACCGAAAGTTACGGTTTTCAGCATGTATATCCAAAGCTCTTCTTCAGGATGGGTTCTCCATAGTATCTTCTGATAGATTCGATCTTCCGGGTGTAACCAAATACGCCGAAACATTTCCTCAATCTCCGCCGTAAAAGCGATCGGGTAACATCTCCAACGAAGTATCCGATAACGGCACATGTGAGCCAGCTAAAAATTTGTCGAGGATCCACAATGGACGAGATCGATAGAAATAAGATTGAAAGTGATTCCGAAGATGAGAGCAATAATCAAGTAACTAAGAGTTCATACTCTCCTGAGAATGAGGAAAATTTAAACGAAGTTTCTTTAATGACAGATGTATCTACTAAGCAACGACCAAAGCGCACTATGCGAAAACCCGATTGTTTACAAGACTGGTGAAAAAAAATGAAAAATACATTCCTCGCAATTATCTCGGACTTTCCAGCGAAAAAGCTTGACTCAGATTTTGCTCTCATGTGATTATATGTGTAAGAAACCGTACTTGTGTAACGAACCAGTAATAATTTAGAGAGAAAAAAAAGGGAAAACTATTTATTCAATGATTATTCCAGGTTGTACAGTTCAAAAAAAAATGGGGAATGCAGACTCTCTGATTCCTTAGTATGTGGATTAGTGGATTATCTGTCCTCATCCGAGGATCTTTTCCAGCCTAATGGGAATTATTAAATAAAAGTCAGAATTTTATATTAAGGAACAAACTCATTTATTACTTTAAAAATGTCACAAGCGATATTTGTAGTACCATTTTTTTATTATAAAAAAAAGACTCAAATTTCGAAAAACATAATTGAGAGCACCGATGTTAATGGGAAGGTAGAGGACAGTATCCGTGTACAATTCAGATGGTTAATAAAAAAAAATTGGAACGATACTTGACTTACCAATAGTGTTGAGAAAAGAAAAAAATATCTCCTTATATACTACCAGTCGGAAGGAACTGGGGAAGAACTTGACAGTCTCGTCGAGATCTTTTCGACTGGGATAACTTGACTATAATTTATGCGTTGCCAAAGTGGCAACTCTAGTCTTTTACGGGATTCACCTCACTCACACTTGTACGCGTCGCGCAAGCTGATTCCCGCCTCCCACGTCTCGCGGTTTCTTTTTGGAATTTGTATTCACGCCGGAAAAACTAGAGGTGATTCTTAGTCGAAGAAAATAAGGGTGGTTTTAAACCCAATACCTCCTTCCTGTATTTTTGCACGTGAATCCAAACCTTACCTCCAATAAACGAAAATTCTTGCTCGTTTTGAGATTCGAGCCCGAATCTTTGTTTGGCCTTGAAACGAATCAAATGACTTCTGATTGCATTCAAGGTAGCGATAAAAAGGGGGGATCTTTACTTTGAAGATTCCCACGTTAGAGCCCGTGCTCCCTAGTCAGGATTTTACGCGGTCCTCTTTTTGGCCTTGAGCTGTGCTACCGTAAGGGTTTACAAGAGGATTTAGAATTAACGTCTACTCTCTCGGCCCCTGCGCTCCCACGGTAGGATTTTACGAGGGCGTTTTTTAAGAGAGAGACTTCTTGATTGGCTCAAGAAATTTGTCAAACTGCTAAGAGAATTTTGGACTAACGTCTCTTGTAGGTGAATCGTCGATAAATCAAGTGGGGAATTTTGTTTGCTCAGGGATACCTGATTGTTTAATTGATATAGCGTTATTTTTAGGAAAGTATTATGAGCTCTTTTGACTTAGTTGACTTTAACTGCAATAATGCAGGTGATCAAAAGTACTTTTGGCTCGTGGCTTAGCGTGAGACTGGATATTGGTTTGCAACCTCGTCATTCCTCCTTGACGAGTTGCGGACAATAATTTGTATTATTGTTTTAAAAAATCATGGTTGTGCTCGTAACACTTGTAATTGTGTAATTCGAAACATAAACTAAGTGGAGTTATTATATTTAAAACCATTTTTTTTTCAAATTTTTCATTGCATATTACATCATCTTCTTAGGGCTGCTGCTAGGAACGCCTACTAAGATTCTATAATATATGTCCACGTAGGAATATATGTGGGATCTTTCTAAAATCTTGTACAGGATTTTACATAGGATCCTATGTAGTATCTTACACAGTAGAATCCTACATATTATCCTACGCAGGATCCTGTATCAAATCCTATAGGCACCTAGAAGGAAAAACCCACGTAGGATCCTATAAAGATTCCTAAATACGACACTTGCTAGGATTCTTTATAGGTACCTATATAGGAATTTGCAGTGGGGAAAAGTAAAGAGCCCACTGTGTCGGTCGAAATAAGGACAGTTTCATCAGGCGGAATTCAGGTAGAAAATATCCTTTATCGACAAAACCTTTAAAATCAGCCCTTTTAATTCACATGGATGTGCATATATTCTTTATTTATTTATTAAAAATGCAAAAAAAGTGGAATCGAATTTCGGATTCCACTTTACAAAAAATAATTTTAGATTTTATACTCCGGACGAATTCCAGACATATACTGACTGCTTTCGGATTCCATTTCTTGTCGGATACAATCCGAACAAAAACGGACGAATTTTGGATTCCAATTTACAAAAAATAATTATAGATTGCATACTCCGTACAAATTCCAGACAGGTACGGACTGATTTCGGATCCCATATTTTATTGCGGATACAATTCGGACGGAAACGACCGAATTTCGGATTCTTCCTTAAAAAAAATAATTTCTGGTTCTGCAATTTGGACAGCTTCCGGACACAAACGAATTGACTTCAGACCTGAAATATTCGTATTGATGGAATTCGGATGAAGCAGGACTAATTTCAGACATTTCCCGGACGAATTCCACACAAGTTCGGATAAATTTCTCCGAAACTCATCCGAAATTTATCCCGATTTTTAAGCAGGGAAAGTTTGAAAGAGGCCTTTGTTCCGTGAACACCTGGCAGTTTCGTGGTGCCAAAACTGGTTCTTTGTTTCGGAGTTAATAGAAAATCATAGAATCAAGATTTTTTAATTCTAAAAATGGATTAATCTTCCAGTAGTAAGTACTATTTTCATAAAAATCACTAGTATAATAGTCACAGTATTACTATTTAAAAAAAACGATTTCTATGAAAAAATCAGATAAAATTGAACCAAATAAACCAAACATTTAGAGAAAAGTTGAGTTGCCGGACCCATTAGATCTTGTAAAATATACTGATAGTTAATCTCATGAAAAAGAAAATTTTGCCATAATCTGCCGGTGCGATTTTTATTTAACATTTTGTAGAAAAAGTCCTATGTTTTCGATTTTTCCAATGCGTAATACGTATATGTGCTCCCAGTGGCACATAATATTAGAAACGTTTTTTAAGAAAGTCCCTATGTCTAATGTCCTAAAAATGTTTTTATTACATTTTTTGAACATCTTTAGGACATCGGGACGTTTCTTGAACGTTTCGAAATTCAGAATCTGCAACTGGATAATGAAGAAGGGAGTGCACCAGTCCTGGGTTTAACGAGAAGAGAAATATTTGTCTTAATAAAGGATTTAAATAAGCCTGCGTAAATGAATTCGTAAAAAATTCAATTCGTTGCTACCAGAAGCAGCTAAAATTTTAATTGCGCCTGATTTCGAAATCACAGAGACTTCTTCTAATGAAACTAGTGAATGTTCAGATATTGAATCTGAATCTTCTGATGGTGAAAATTGAAAATTGTCATTTTTAATGTATCTCTTACTTTTAAGTCTTTTAATAAATGTATTTTAATAATTTAGACTTTTTGCATTTGTATTCAGTGACCTCAAAAAACCCCTCATACCGAATATTAGAATTAAATATTATTTCAAGTAACCAGTCCACTATATTGGATCCGCTATTTTTTTTTAATTTTGACATCGGATTCGTAATTAGCGACCTCGAAAACCCCCTTACACCAATTTTGAAAAGAATCAAAGCTTTATTTAGCATACTCGACCGCCATATTGAATCCGCCATTTTGTTTTTGAAATTTTTGACACCGGATTCGTAATTAGCGATCCCAAAAACCCCCGAGTAAGGAAATTTGGCCCATTTTTTGAACATCTTATAGTTTTGGCCAGCTTTTTGGGGTTTGGTCCCATTGTGCGAACCCTACCCAACGGGCACAAAATTTGGCGACGTCTTTACGACATCGTAAAGACATTCTATGTCCAGTCGTTAAGATGTCTTTGCGATATCGTAAAGTCGTTGTAGGATTTGACAATGTCTTTTCGATATCGTAAAGATATAGGTACAGACTTTTAATTAAAGCAAATCGATTGAATTTTAGAAAAAGTTTACTCTACAAAAGTTTTAGTTTAAATTCATTACAACAAAATTTCCTTTAAAATATCCAAATTCTTTTTAGGTAAAATATTGAGTTTACCATTTTTAATTTTAACTTTAATATACGTACGTTATTTTTCTATATTATACACATAAAATAATTATTTTTTACATCTTTGTCTAAAAAATAATCCATAATTACCCAAATGAATTAAAAAATAAAATTGGAGGCTCTTATAAGACATGGGTAACTTTCACATGGAAGTTAATTTCCAAAGCTTTTACATTGTACAGCTTTACCATACTTGCATTCTTAACATTAGAAATAAATATTATATTCATTAACACCATTATCTGGTGAAAGTCGCCGTTTTTGTTTATAGTTATAGTAATACTCTTCTATAAAATTTCCGGCTACAGAGCAATTATCTATTTTGCTAAATTTAGATACAGCAATTTCCAAAAGATCGACTAAAACCTGTTGCTCATGCATGCTATTAATGCTGCGCTTGTAGTCATTTTTCATTCTTTCAATTTCTCTTGATAAACGATCAATCAATTCCTTGCAAATGACAGGAGACTCACACATCTGTTGCATTAAATAGATCCCAATTTCTCGACATACTGGCTGAAACAAAAGTGAATCGTGTAGCATAGCGATTTTAGAATATTTTATAATATAATATTTCCGCATTGAAAATGCAAATATTTTAAGCAAACACTTTGAGAACGAAAGTAGAAAGATAGAGTTGCTATATGGTAATTGAGCGGATCAGACCATCTGGCTACAAGGCTACTGAAGGACCAAAAGCATAGGCACATCCAAATGATCCTTTATAACTTAGTGAGAGTGATTAAACTAAAGTAATAAAATATATAAAACTAGTTGTGAATTCGACCTCGGATGCGAATATGATATTTCATCATGCGAGAAATGTGCCATAATTCACAGCGGCTTTTCGTGTGGCGTGCGAAGTTTGCACAACGTGTGAAATATAACACAATGCGCACGGAAAACCGCTGTGAGATATGGCATATTCCGTGCATGCGTGATGTAAATGACTTTGTAAATATAAAAAATCGTCAATTTACTTAAGGTTCTATCAACCTTAAGGAAGATATTCTCATAAGTGCAATAGTTCTTAATTCTTTTTTAAAATATACATACATGTTAATTTTTCAAAAAAATTATCGATATTATTTACTCTTTCTCATAACATTTTTTATTTTTAAAGAAAATTAAAAAAAAATTTTTTCACCTGTCGGGTACGGCAGTGAAAAAAAAACATTTTTCATCTCTTAACTTTTTTTATAGCGTTCGTTAATTGTCTTAAAATTAGAATTTTCATTTTTTTTATTTTTCTAAATATTTAAGTCTGACAATTTTATTTCTATCGAAAAAGATCATAAGGATAAATTGTTCGCCTTTTTGAGTGCTATTAAGAGAAGTACATGGAATTTATAACTTAAAAAAAAATTATTTCAAATATTTTCAAAATGCTATAAAATTTTTAATTTTCATCAACAATGGCTGGCTAAAGAACTTGACATTCATTTTAGGACACTAAACGAGTATCCCAAATGCCAATCCAATCTGTCAATTGTTTCAAAAGTTGTGCTTACAAAGTAAAAATCTACAGACAGATACATTGGTAAAAACATATTTTTCGGGTTCAGGGCGTCACAAAACGTGGTCATTAGGGTGGTCCAAAAAATATCAAGTTTGGAATTTTCGAAATATTTTTGCACTTCTGTGTTCCTCTCGTCAAAAT